>VZTT01045250.1:30736-52760 GCA_013400855.1 Buphagus erythrorhynchus
CAGTGGACATCAGTGGACATTCTACCACACCTGCAGCCTCGGTCACTGGTGCCAGCCCCACTCACATAATGCTCTGCTCTTGGTACGGCCATCGAGAGAGGAGGGAAGGGTGTGTAAGTAAGCAGCACACATCCCTGAACTTCCCTACACCAAAGTCCTCTCTTTACCATGCTCCTGCCCCTTCCCCTGTCCAGCAGCCAGGGAGGTTTGGGAGATGGAGCAGATCACAGGATGAGACACAAAGCTGGGGCAATCAGAAAAAAATGTTGAGCTGGTGATGGAAAAATAAAATATCCAAGGTTATGAAGGGGCTGGAGGATGATGCAAAGAGAGACATTATTATCAGTACCGTGAAAACTATTGGACTACTGCTCCATAAATCCTCCCCACTGGTCTTATAACTATTCTCATGAAACTTGCAATTAAGGTGCTGCAAAATCCAGCACTGCTTGTGGTGCAGGACAGCTGAGGTGCCCCTCTGGCTGTGAGGAACTGCTGCAAAGAATCAAATGCCCTAGAAATCAATATTAACCTGTATTTATAAATACAGTGACTGTAGCTTGTTCAGACCATTTTAAAATTGGCAGAGATTTAAGATAATTGTTAAATGCCTGTTATATGCTCTCCAAGAAAATCCAGTATTCACCAACTTCAAGATTGACTGTATAATTAAGCCATAAGCATAAAACTACAATAGTTTTATTTAGTTTACTTTTTTTTCTGTTTAGTGCCAGATACACTAGTTTTTTTATCTTTTAATGGGAAGAGCTATGCAATTTCTCAGATTAATAATACTCCATAATATGACAAATTTTGCAGTTCTCACAGGAATGTTGTATTTGTTCTGAACATCACCACCACTCTGCTGATTTGTATCGATCCACTGAACCATTTTAGCTGGACTAGAGCTGGGATCAGTGAATGTACTCCTTGGAAGCTATGACTGTGCAGGGGCGGGTGCAGGTTTGTAAGCTGAGGTGAAGTGCAGCGTGTCAACATGCTATCAAAGCACCTGATTAAAGGAATTACCTTGTGCTTTTGCAACAGGTTTTGAGCCGCATCCAAGGACTTCCCGTAGTTGGTGGAATGGGCAATAGGCAAGCGCTCATTGATCCAGTTCAGTTCCATGTCATGATAATGGTAGAACTCATAAAGATCCACGGCAGCTTCCAGCAACTTATGCCTCTCATAAAGAGGTGCTTGCAAAGACTCAAACCTAGGGGTCATCCATGAAATATATGTTAAAACAAAGCTTTATCCTCATTCTGCCAAGGGAATTAGGCTACAACACCATCGTGAAGATTTCAAAACATCGGACGCTTTGCAATTGGATTTCAATGGTTAATACTGGCTGCACGTACAAGGATCCCTTGGCAAGCAGGCCTATATGATAACACTTAATGTAAGCACAGAAAAAATTATTCACACTTTTAAAGTCCTAGGCTTGTCCTGTGATCTATTGAATGCTGGATCACTGTACCTCTTACAAAGCAGTGGACAACCTGTGGATAAGAAAGGGATTAGAGGAGGAGTGCAGCTGGCAAGAAGCAAGGTTCACTCATAAAGGTTTAGATGGGTCTACAGGCAGCTGTGCAGGTGCAGATCAAAGCATAGTTGTGCTCCAGCTTGGAGGAGAAATTATTCCTGAGTATGGGTTAAACTTAATCAGTCAAGAGAATTTTTTAGAAGGTAGAATAAAAAATGTTATTGGCCACAAGAGGAGGGTGGAGACAAAAACCAGAGGGACACCATACCTTTTCAGATATTTCTGTGTTTCATCCAGAATCCTCTGGGAGTCAAAGTGATTGGTGGCCATTTTCCTTGCATGAGATACAATAGCATTCATTTTCTCTGCCAGCTCACGTGTCTCATTTTCCAGCTGTCTGTGCTGCTTGAGTAGATCACGGCTGGAGCGCAAATCATGGCCTGTCTCAGATTCCTGAAGAACTTTCTCAATTTTTTCTATCTTCTTTTTGGCATCCTGCCCAGATAAGATTACAGCACACTCATATTGTTCTTTCAACAACATTTTCTTTCATTCCCTCCATACTATGATAGCTTTCTGGACACAGTTTTTAAATCCAATTGTCCTTTCTTGGTAATATGATGGCTGGATGTCTCTAAGAGACATCTTCTGGGAATATTTTGTTTTGGGAACTGTTTTGGAGTACGCTTCTCTCTGAGACACTAAAGCACATAATTGAAAACAATCTCTTTGAAATATCTTCAGCAACATAATATAAAAGAGTCAAACAATCTCTAAAGACTTCAGATTGTAGCTATAACACAATAGTACTTCCATTCATAATGGTCTCAAAACAGCTTCACAGCATATCGTTCTTGTTATAAAATTTGACTGGATGACTGTGAGCTTAGTACAGTGTCATGCCTGCAGCCCCCAGACTGCTCCAGGCAAGCAGTTATGTTTGCACAGCATTGATCCCTACAGAGTTTGGGTTGTTTTCCCAGTACAGGATGGCCACACAGATGCAGTGTTGAGCCCAAGTTCAACAGCCTGATGCTTTGCTGGCACTGTTTTTGTGCTCATAACTTTGAAGTGAGCTTGGACAGTGTGTCCATGCTATAGAGGAACCAGGCTCCTAGGCCATTCCTCCCCTCTGCTCCTCATGACTTCCTGACCTGCAGCAGTTCCATGAGTTGTTCCTGCTGTCCAGCTTGTCTCAGTTTGTCACCTCGCTCAATCATCTTGCCATACAATTCCCTCCACTTCTTTTGAAGCTCTGACATCTTCTCCTGGACAGAAACTGCAGCGTAGTGGTTGTCTTGAATCAATTGATTTCCTTTCTGGAGAAATACAGCACATCACTTTATTAGCAGATCAGCACCTATGAATTTTGGTACAAGATGGAAAACTTAGCTCCAAAGCTGCCTTCACCTTTATCAGTGTTGCAAAGTGCTCCTCATTAGCCAACATTTCCTTCTCAGCAGCCTCATGCCACTTCAGCTTGCGTAGAACATTTGTTGGATCACGATAGGATTCATCTGATGCAATCTTGTATTTCTCTTCCATCCATATCAAAAGCTCAGCAGCATCACGGTTAAACTCCTTACAGAAAACCAACAGGATTAAATTAATTTAATGAAGAAGTATGATCTTGAACTATAGATGAGGTTTTAAGCCATCATAATATCTCTTGGTCCCCTTTTTACCACATTTACTTATCTGTTGCCTGTAATTGTCAGTGTAATTGTCAGATGCAGGTTTGCATCCTTGATAGAATATTTTAACCAGAAGAAGACCAATCCTCCAGTATAACTTTGTATCTCAGCATAGAAAACTAAGTTTTGTGCCAAAACTTAGATTAACTGTACTAAGTAATTAAGGCCCAGAACAATAGTAAATAATAAGCAGAATAAACTTAACCAGTAGACAAAGCATTCTGTTGATATTTTTCATTCAGAGTCTCAATTAAAAAAAAAAAAATTCTATGGTTATAGCTTTATAAGTCTTATCATCAGTGCATCACCTGCTCCCTGGAGAACAAAGCTCTGTCTCCCACAGTCAAAGAGAAAGTGAACTGCAGTAGGAATGCTCAGCAGTTTGAGTTTTCGTCTCATATTAAGACAAGGGGTAAAATTCAAAATTCACAGATGCCTGACCAAATCTGCAGTATCAGTTACCTGTAGTTGCAGGGAATCCAACAACCTCTGTTTTCTCTTGGCATTGCTTTGTATCAGCTGCTCCCACCTTCTCCGGAGAGTGGCCATTCTCTCTTCAATACTACCAAGAAAAACAGGAAGTCCAATGCTGTACTAATATTGGTTTCCCTTGCTCATGCTGCAGTCATGACTGTGATATAAATATAATCTAGTTTCTACAGCTCTGCTGACAGAAAGAAGGGATATATAGCCCTGTCCCATCACCATGTTGGGCTCACCTGGAGAGCAGGTATTGCTTGCCAGCTGCTCTGGATTTTCCTCTTGTATGGCTGTTAGTGAATTGGAGTCATACACTGGAGCACTGAGATCTCCCTCTGCCCTGAATATTCTATAGTAGTGTTATATTAGTTATAATTAACTAATAACTTCCTCTTTGGTGTAAGTGCAATGAGGCTTTGGAATGGATTTCTAATGGTAGTAGTGCTGGCAATAAGTCAGATCTTAAGGGCAGTTTTATAAATTTGTGGAGGGAGTGTTCAAAACATCACATCATCACAAGAACATGGTCTTCTGATCTAAGAGGTCCATTCTAACTCTCTATTTCTAATTCTTGTTTGCAAAGGTGTCCCCTTTAGATCCTAGTGGCTCTAGCACAGAAAAAGGAATTACAGGTAACAGTTCAGCTTGGACAAAAACATGAAAAACTGCTCCTGAAGAGTTATGCTTGTGAAGTATTCAGTAACTTTTTAAAAGCAAACCTTATTTCTAGATAAATTAAGGAATTCTTTTCCTGTAGGCACTTAACGAGTTCACTTTAAGGAAGTTTCATCACTATATGTAATTTATGATACAAAACAAATTATTCTAGTGTTCTGCCAAATGCCACTTTTAACCTAAAGCTTTTTGGTCCTAAGAGCCCAGGAAATCAATTTTTTGAAAATAATTCTTTTTGACTCCCTTATCCATCAAATTGTGGATTGGAGGTCAATTAATTTCTTCTCAGAGAAAATTTTTCATTTCACCTGATCACACTGGATCATTTGTTAAAGCTAAATGAAAAAGGAATGGATTTGGACTCACATATGAGATGCAAAGTGCCTGCTCTCTAGTAGGTTCACCCCATTTTCATTGAGCGCTTCCACTCGTCTCTTCAGTGCCATCAGCAGTTGCTCAAATTCCTGATGTTGCTTCAGCAGGCTTCGAACAGCATCTACATGGTCCTGCATTTGAAAAAGAAAATTTGATCAAGACTTTTCTTGCTCATAGTGTTTCTGTAGCAGTGGAAAAAAAAAGAGAATAGGACCTTACTTTCCTCCTTCTCTTTAGATACAGTGTACATTTTGCATGAACCCAAGGATGTTCAGGGCTACAAACCAGCAGCAGGTTTGTATCATAGCTAGTTTCTCTGTTCTGTGTTTTCATTATGGTTCTATTTTCACCTTTTAAGGAAATCTGCATTCTAAATTTATGCCAGCACTCTGGCCCATCTAGGGATATGCAATACAGAAAAATAACTTGTAAAACTTTATTCCACTCAGTTGATCCCAAAGTATCAATGTTTTGGGTTCAGCTGAAAACATAAGAGGCGGTGAGAGACCACAACCTCCTTGTTCACTGATTTGGTGAATATTGTCTGCGTTTGGTTTTTTTTGCTTCATATGCACTAATATTCTTAAATTAATGAAAGAAAAAGCTTTTTTTAAAAAAAAAAAAAGTTACGTTTTTACTTGAAAAAGAAAATTACTATGTTTAATCTGAAACTTTATTTTTTAATGAATGAGTCAATTTTATGTAAACCATATGACATGTACAAACAGCAACAAATCACAATCCTAGCTGCTTTAATTTTTTTTTTAGGGACAATGAGCTTTGTTCTCATTAAGATGAGTAAGAACATTAGAATGTTAATAAGATCCTGAAAGTCTAGTTCCCAAGCATGGAAATGCTGTGATCAGAAGAATGAAGAAGCCAATCTAATAAAGACTGTTGCTCCCCCCTGGATGGGAAGAAGAAGCAGGAGAAACCAAGATCAGCTGCTGTACATACCCCAAGGTCATCCCCCCGGAGAAAGGCCTCATGGCCAGAGAGGGCTGCATTGATACGGTCTCCCTCCCTGTTGAACTTCTGCAATTCCAGGCCATCCTGCAGCTTTTTCCATCGCTTTTCCCACATTTCCTCGAGCTCTTTGTTCTCCTTGGCAAGTCTCTCCATGGTCTGGTGGACATCTCTGCTCCTGTTGTTACTGGGTTGTTGTTGGACAACTTTGCGCCCAAGCTCTTCCAGCTGCAGAAATCTTCCCGAAGTCAAAAAGAAAAATGAGACCTCACTGCGTGAGGGAATATGCATTCTCTTCCATCACAGCTCTTTGCTCTCTTGGCTGTGCTCATAGATCAAGTTTCCCTCTCTGTTACCTTTTTCCTACAGGTTATGCACTACAAAGTGCAGCTGTTTTATTGCTCAGGGATATATGCTGGAGGCAGTAGGTGAGATTTCCCCATCTGGACTGAAAGCCCACATAAGCAGGCTTTCATGTTAAAAGGGAAAGGAGGGCCAACAGTATCTGGAAATTCACAGCAGTGCAGAAGAAGAACTGAAAACTGTGGCAAATGGAAGCACAAGGCCTGAGAAGGAGTGGAGGAACTGGAATAAATTACAGATGGCATTCTCTGAGAGTGTCAGGAGAGCTTGTAGAATTCTACTGCAAACATACAGCTCCTCCTTCCCCCTCCACTAGCCTTCAGGATAAGAATGCAAAAGCTGACCAGATTTTATGTTTTGTAGTCACCTTTTGTCACCAGTGTTCAAGTGCATGTGAATAAAATTTCAGTATCACCTCCATGCACAATTTATGTACGTGATTTACATGTTTCATTTCTGCAGTACTGTTGTCATATCACCCCACTCTGCCCACCCTGCCAGAATCTCTCTACCTTTCATTCTGAGAGCCAATTTCTATCAGCAGGTCTTGATGTTCTTTCAGCAATTGCTCTGCAGATCCCACGTCCAGACCCATTTCTTCACTGCTCAGCTTCTCCCGAATGCCCTCTGCCCACAGGAGGAGCCTCCGGCTGTCTTGCAGGAAGGACTGTTGGTTTTGGGCCCACTGCAGAATGTCCCACTTCTTTTGGATCTCCAGCTTGAGCTTTGCCAGGAGCCTCTCCATGTTTTCTACCTGCTCAGTGATGGCCCTGCTCTCTGCAGGGTTGGTGTCCTTGATCCTTCAATAAGATACATTCAACTGTATGAACACTTACTTAGAGTTTGAACCAGTACTCTTTAAAAGGAATAGGTTTGGATATTTAGAGTTCCATTAAAAAGAAAGCCAGCTAAGGCAACATATTCCCATTGTAAATGTACAGAAAAGTTAAAGAAGTGGAAACTATTCATATCTCAAATTTGAACTCCTGCGCACAATTATCTGCTATTTTCTTACCAGAACCCTTGCTTCCCCTCTTTCAGGACCTAAGTGATACTTCCACATTTTGAAGTAGGTAATTAACATTAGTAAAGATGATTTTTTAGAGCCACGAACAATCCTGTGGTATTCATCCTTCTACAACTGTGAAGTCTGGAAACAAACACCTCTCCAGTCACCCAGCCACACTCAAGAGAAATCAATCTCCATCCAGCAGGCGAGTTCTTTGGATTTCTAGAAAGAGAAACTTCAGAAGCTGCTCCTTCTCTTTATAGCCATAATTTACAACATGATCTTAGAGAGCCAGCAAAGCAAGTGAAAACAAAAAGAAGGTTCCTTACGATTTTGCAACACTCCTCAAGTATTCAATTTTCCTCTCTGTCACCAGGACCTCTCTCTCAATTGTGTACAGTTTGCGCTTGTCTGACTCCAGTCCAGCAGGCAAGTTCCCTGGTTCCAGATCCCTGAGTTGAAGCATCTTGTTTTGCAGTAGCACTCCTATGCTCTGACAGTCCTGAAGAAATGTCCTCACATCAGCCACTCCAATCAGCTCAGAGCCTTTCTCCTCCTTCAGTGTTTCCATGGATTGCCATCTTGAAGCAAGATAACAATTCATAGCCATTGTTATACATGAACTATATCTGTTTTCTGTTGGAAAAAGTCTTGTATAAAGATTTCATCAGGTTTTAAATGGGCTGGGTGGAGGTGAACACTAGCACTCCCTCACAACATCGAAGTTCATATCAGTGTCATCTCAAACAAGGGGACCTGCTCAGGTGACCAGAACGCTCTGAACATGGTGCAATTAAAAACCACGGTCCAAATCAGGACCTGACTATGCCCACTGAATGACATGGTAGAAGGAATACATTCACAACAGGTACTAAATAATCTTGGTGAAGTCATACATGATTTGATGTTCCTTTCAAGATTTGTGGAGTGTGTCCTCACCCTGATGCTTAAGTAACCAAATCAGCTGCAGTGCTGCAGAACTACTCTGAGTACAACATTGTCACATATGGATGAATTCACATTATGCTTTAATATGCACACACAAATTTCTACAGTTTAAGTGATTTGGTGTCAGAGTCCTAGGAGCCCCACTCAGTCCTGGAGACATGGCACTGGGATCAGGCCCAGCCTAGAGCCAGCGGAGGGCTGCCCTTTTCCCACTGGTGGCACTGTCATCTAGAAGGGAAATGAATGGTCAGCTCTCCAATTACCCCCATCAGATAATTCTCTGCTTATCAGTAGCACTTTTACCTGATGTTGATCTTTTCCATCCAAGTGTGGATCTCAAAATATTTGCTGGGACTGATCTTTCCATATTTAGCAGCTAAGTTTTCAATATCTTCCAGCTGGCCTTTGCCTGCAGCCAGTTCCATTAAAAATCTCTAAAGTGGAAAAATACAAGAATGAAAAACATGAGGTTTTTCCATTTCTATGGACACAATTGTCAAGAATCTTTTCTATCCACTCATATCCCACTTTCATGGCTAGCTTCTCCCCTTGCCTGCCTGCTGACACCATGCACACCTGTGCACACAGCTCCCTGGTGTGCACACTACGTCTGTGCACGTATGTCTCACTCCACTGGGATGCAAGTGCACTGATGGATTTTTTCATGATTTGGTACTTTTTAAAAGTGATGTAAGATAAATCACAGAAAGAATCCTTGTGTAACATGATATTTGTACAGGATACCATGTTCACAGGAAGATAAAGGGACAGAATCACATCAGCTTCAGTAATTTGGCATAGTCTGTAGAAAAGAAATATCTGGTCTACGCATAACTCTCTAAGTTGAAATTAATGAAAAGGCACTCAAAACATCATTTCCCAACTTTATAATTTCTCTTAAGGTAAAATTTATTCAAAAGGCATCATCTGTGATGGGGAAAAAGGGGTACCTGATATTTCTGCTGCATAACCTCCACGTTGTCTGCTTGAGGTTGAAGAGTGCGGAAAATGTTCTCTTTATCTCTCATCCATGACTGAAATTCTTCGCAAGAGCTACAGAAGCGATAATATCCAATCATCTCCTCCAGAGCCTTTTTTCTGCTCTGTAAAAGAGACAAAGACTTTACTATTGTCATAAAACTCCTAACCATTTGAAGCAACAGAAAAAAGATCCTTCCATTTAAACTGCAATACACAGGTGGTAGTTTAGTAGTTTTCCCAGACACTGCTGAATGAGAACAGGACATGAAACTTCAAGATCACAATACTTCTTCCCAGAGTAACAGTGGTTTAAAAGCATAAGAGAATAATTTGGAGAGTGCTCAGCCTCTGGACAGTAAGGAAGGCTGCTGTACTACTTGCTGCTGCTCGCTGAAGACATAAGGCAGCACTCTCTAGAATATGTAAAAGTCACATACAACATGTTTGTGTTGGTCTTTACAGCATGATTAGACTTCATGCATGAGTGAAGAGCAGCATATTAACAAAATGCAGGTTACAGTTTATTTTTTCTGGTGTCAGGCAAGACAGCCTGGTCATTGAGGAGCTACAACAAGCAAACATTAAGGGGAGAAAAAAGGATTACACAAAAGAATCTGCTCTTAATGAACTAAAAATACTGGAATAGAAATGAAAATTTGCCAACATAAAATCTGTTTTGAAGTTTTGTATCTGTTTTGATACAAAACTTCAACGATAATCTCAAGGCTTGAAGTCCTACAGGAATTAACAGGATTGAAGCATGTTATTAAACTGAAAAGCAGAAGCCAGCAAAGCACTTAATTTCAATTTTCACTGGTTTGGACTTTTTCATGAACTGCACAGCAGAAGGGGATATTATACCTCAGCCATGCTCTGTAGATGTCCATAAAGTGAATCTATTTCTTCTTGGGTCTTCTGGATATTCTCTGGTAGAAAATGATCATCCAGGTCTGAGGTTCCAGTGGATGCAGATTCAGACATTGCCCAGGTTCGACTAAATGGTAGCTTAGTTGTCTTTTGGTTTAAGTCACTTGGGGCTTCCCTCTTTGTCATCTGTTAAGAAAAATTTAACAACATCAATGCATGAGAATTTCTGATTTGGATAAAAATTTCACTTGGAAGGAAAATTTGGAGTTGTTAGTTCAAATCACAGCATTCTGACCCTTTAAACCAAAAACTTCCAGTATTTTTTGGGAACTGTTTCCACTCTTCTATTCTGAAAAGATGAATTTAAAAAAAAAAGAAAAAAAAATTGCTTTTGTTTAAAGAAGTTTAATTCAGCTCATTTTAAACTGTATTGATTCAGTAAAAATTCTCATTTTTTTGCCCAAATCAAAGTTGTTTGGTTGGAGGAGCTTTTTTATTTTCAGAAGTGCCAACAAAGCAAGACAATTGACTATGCCCATGGTTCTCTTTGTGGTGATGTTTTAGTACCTGAACACTTCCAATTTCAAAATCTGTGAGTGCCCTAGTGAATCAGTACTTCTATTTGAACATCAGCACTATCTTGTCACATGCTTTTTCACATTTCATAGCAAAGTAATAGAATATTTTTCTAATAAAAATTAATGTTGGATTGATAAGGTAAAGGAAAGACCACAGGCAACGCCCATTGCTCTCAAATTTATTGGGCAAAATATTGAGTGAATACAGACATCTAAAGAAGCAAGAATGTGTCATTCATTCATTCATTCATTCATTCATTCATTCATTCATCTCCCCTGAATTCTGTTATTAAATGAGCTGATCTCAGGTCAAAAGTTCCCTTTCTAGTCAGTGAAAAAGTGGGGCATCTGCAGAGGTTGACTTAATCTCATTTACCTTAAAAATAAGGGATAGTATGAGTTGCTCCTGGAGTTGTGGGATAGTTCTACACTACTTAACCAGGGTAGAATTTGTAAGGATATTTTGATTAAATGTCTGATTTTTAAAGATTATTGAAATTAATAATTTTATGAGAATAAAGAATGAGAATGTATTTGTCAGGACCAGGAGAGGGAACTGACATGGATGAGAATATTTCTAGCACTTCAAAGAATACTAACTAGGTGTGCGATGAGCAAACAAGGAAATTCTTTTTCACCTAAAAATTTGCTCCCCCCCCTCAATTATAATTAAAAACTTAATTTGGAATATTCTGTTTTGGCAAAATAAATAAAGAATATCTTCAATACAATGTGGCACAATCCCTCCTGTACTTACTGCAGCTGGAGCCTGCTGTGCTGCAAGGTCAGCCTGCTCTTTGAGGCGCCTCATCTCGGAGGAGTAGGCTGCAATCTCCTTCTCCAGGCGCAAGTGGCGGTGCAGCAGCGCTTCGGCGCCCGATTCGTCTTTGCCATAGTCCTTGCTGGCGAGGAGGGGCTGCCTCTCTCGCAACCACGAATTTGCTTCATCGATGTCAGCAAAGTACTGAAAGAACACAGGGAGCAAAACACTTGGATTCGCCCTGGAAGTATCATATCCAGCTCCTTCCTCTTTGTCAAATTACGAATAGGGAGAAATTCTGTTAAGTCTGTAACCCCTAGGTTACTTCCAGGTGTTGTGAAAGCTATGGATGAGGTAACTCTAAACCCATTATGTATTTCATGCTTACAACACAGCTAATTCACAGAATTATAGTGAGTAAAGAGATTCAAAGATTGCCTATATAGCTGTTAAAAAACTCCTAACTAGCTAAAACTTCATGGTGCATAACAACAGCAATAAAAGGAACCCACAACGTATGATGTTGGTAGGCATCGCTATGTAATACCAACAGATATTTTCTAAATGTTTAAGGAACAAGCAATGAACTTGGTCTTCTACAGAAGTTTACTTTTTTTCCAGAACTTGCAGTCTGTCTAGCTAGGGTTGTAGAAGGGTAAAACAAGGTTTTGAGACATAGAATAAAAGCACAACAGGAAAAAAGGAATACCCATAGTAATGAGGGACAAAGAAAAAGCTAAAACACCATAATGGTGTCAAACTTAATAGAGAGAAGAGAGAATTTAAACTTTCTTAAGAAAAATGCTGGTCAGATTTGTTCAAACATTTCATGGAAACAACAGACTAAGAAAAATATTATGAAGGGAAGAATAAGAATACCTGAGATAAAGTGATATGGTTTAAGAATGTTGCTTTTATACAAATTCTTTATTTGCAGATGTGTGAATGTTTGTGGGGGTAAAATCGTAGGCCAGAATGGAAGTGTCAAATGCCTTGCAGGATTTGTGAAGTTCATGGTCAATCTAAGTCTTACAACACTTTTCTTTTGTTGGCGGACTTTGGAATTTTTTTCATTTTTGAAATACGTCACACAGCTACCTGATCCACCCTCTAAAAACACTCTGCATTAGCGCTATCATGTGAGTTATTTCCATTAGCATTTTTATCTTTAGCATTCTCCCAGCTGCTCAAATCTCCTGCGTGTCTGGCTTGCAGGAGGACTGAGCCTTCACTGACAGAGGTCTTTTTGAAGATCAACAGATGAAGTCTTTCCTGTTGTCTTCCATGTGTTTTCCATCCCTGTCCCGCATGTCACGCACCCCAGCAGAACTCACTCACCTGTTTGATGAGGGCTGCTGCCTGCAGGCGGCTTTTGCGATCAGCCACCTCATCTTGGAGCTGCTGCCACAGCCTCTGGAGGTTGTCTGTCTGCCTCAGAATGTCGTCCTGGCGCATGGGGTTCTTTTGGCTGAGCTCCCAGCCCCGCCTCATCACATCTGCACATATGGCCCTGTGTGAGTTGCACTCTGCTTCAAGAGCCTAGCACGAGGAGAGGAAATATGTCAGCACAGCTCATTCCCCACCAGCCAAGAGAAAACAGTGGCTCCTACTCTCTGCTACTGTCATGCACACACTTCCAAGAGCTCAATGTCTTATCTTTTCACCACCTCTCTCTTTACCCTCATCTCTCTTGGACAGGAAAAGAGGGTGAGAAAAATGAACTAGAAATTTTTTTTTTGCCCATCAAGACTTAGCCAATATGAAGCCCAGTGTCTTCACAAGAAGTCCCACTTCTAGTCCAGTATGAAGCATATTCCTTCTCTATCCCTTCCTTCCCCTCTTTGGGAAAAAAATGCCTACCTTATACATTTTTTAAGAATTCCAAACTCTGGTCATGAGACTTGAGATAAGGATTAGTTTGACAGCATTCTTATAAGTACTGCACTGACTGAGCTGAAAGACATGGATGTTCTAAAATCTTGCTTTAATACAAAGACAAGGCACCAGCAGCAAAGTAAGATACCTTGTTCTTCTGAATAGAGGCTGTGATCTGGCTGACATCTTTCCCTAATGTTGTCATTCTTGCCAGCTTCCACTTCTCAGAGATCCACGATTCTTCCTCTTTGCAGTCACGGAAGAATTCAAAAAGCTTCAGAGCCTCTTCTAGCTGAGATTTACTGAACCAGGGAAACAAGTAGTATGTGACAGTCAGAATTGGGATTCCATGAAGACAATGGTAGATTGATCAAAGAAAAATTTAAAAATCCAGAATCTGAATGCCTTTAGTTCCCCTTTGTCATATATTAATTTATTCATGGAATAAGACAAAAGAAACAAAATTACGTTTCCTTCTTTCTCCAGCAGATGAGGAGATAACCATTTGCTATTCAGATTTCTCATAAAGCAAGTTATAATAAATGCTGAGAATGAACCAGTTCTTCTGTGAAAGTGAGTGATCCTTTCACAATTGCAATCAAGACACTCAAGTTGCTTTTGTTATGTCTTTATAGATGGAGAAATGACAAAATTTCACATGCTGGGGAGGTATGCCTTCTGATTAAAGAATTAGGATTGGACGTCCTAATCAAGAAGAAGAGAGCCACAAGCACAGCCCTACCGTGACTTGCTCTGAGCTGTAAGGTGCTGGTACAGCTGACGAAGCATCTGAACTTTTGCATGAAGCAATTCTGATTTAACTGTGCTGTCCTTGCTGATTTCTGCTGTCCTCTGGGTGATGTGTGTCAATCTGCCATCATAGGAAGAGATCTGCGAGTCAACCAAGTTGTGATTCTGCAGCAAATCTACTACTTCCAGGAGCTGCTTCCCACAGTCCTGGGAATTCACTAGCACCTACAAACAAAATGAGAAGGAAAAAAAAAAGACATTTTCAGAGACTCCATCCAGGATTTCAGTGCAAATAAATCAGTTGAAAGGTTCCTGTTGTGTCTCATAGCTTCTGAATGTCCAAGAATGTCAGAGAGGTAAAGCTAAAAACCTGTCTATTTAGAGAAATTATACTTTTTTTTTCAGTTCCATGAGCTAATGGCAACAATCCAGAGTTTCAATCTGCTGCAGTGCAAGTAACAGGCTCCTCAAATAAGCATGTTTTTGCACCTAAGATATTTCTTCTGATTAAACACTCAAGGTCTCAGAATTGCTGGGTGCAATGAATATCCCTTTGCTATAGACCTGTCTGTAGGCAGATTGATTCACAGTCTTATTTGAAGAATTCCACAATATCCCATTCTATGGTAAGTTCTAACTGCAATGTTCTTTTATCTGAGGAGCCTACTTGTCTATGTAAATAATGAAAATAAGTACTTTACAGCACTTAATTGGTGACTGATAAGAAGTTCTTATTAGTCTGTCTTCTTTCTAATTGTATCAGTGGATACAATTATTAATCCTAGGTACTATCTTTCCTTACCAATCTTTTTCCATATTCTCAGACTATTGTTGTTCCAACAACACTATTACCATTAGATATTCTTTGTCTACTAGACAGAAATGTATTTGTCTACTACGACAGAAATATTTATAACTTAGAGATAGCTCTTATCTTTAATTTGGAATTCACACCTTCACATAGCATACTGGCTCTTTCACCTTGGCTACAAAGCAACCAGTAGTCATGAGGATTTTTCTGTCTTCAAGGCAAAGGATGTATATATGCTTCCTTCTCTTACAAAATAAACATGGACCCAGTTATTTCTCATGCTGAAGAGAAGATTTTGTGCTCTCACACTCTGGTAACAGCTGGAAATTCTTGCTAAAAGCAATCTATTTACAGTGGAACTTTCCTTTCCTGCAAGCTTGTATACCTGTAAGCCTGAGCTAATTCTCATCTGTAAAATTACTGCAGATACTTTCAGAAGCTAACTCAGAAGAATTATGTGGAATGGAAACAGGAGGTGTGTTTATTCCACTTTTGCTTTTGCACTCGTAAATTTAGAAAATATTATTTCCCAACTTCATTTTACCATATAACTTGAACCTGTAGTACATTCCATGTAATTGGATACCTGGCTTTCTGATTAGGGAAACCCCCAATAGCAAAGCCTTTTTTTTCCTTGTGTAGTTACCTGTGATGATGAACTGAAATGCTTGATTAGGTATCTATGTAAAAGTTGTGTATTTTTTCTATAGCTGATAGACTTATCTCCTATTTGGCACCAGTCAGTTCCTGAAACATGGGGACATCACTGGCAGCACTGCAAGTTGTGTGCTGCTGGAGAGGGCTCAGTACCTGCAGCTCTTTCAGCTCCTCTGTAATGGCATCTATGTCCCTCAGGAGGCCCAGGATTTCCTGCATGGTTCCCATGGATTGTTCTCGTCTCCGCAGCTGATCCAGGAGATCCTGCCATTGCTTTGAAATGCTCTTTTGCCTACAAAGGAAGAGAAAGAAATTACCAGTTTGAACCAAAGACTTTGGGCAGCATTGGAGGATTCTCAGTGCTTGCAGCTTTATTGTATCTAAATGAACTCATATGACTCTTAACATCAGTGCAAGAGGACAGGTCAGGAACACAAAACAGGTCAAAACAATGTTATTACAGGAATTTTGACTAGCACATCAACTGTCATTAACTCTTTAAAACTTAGACATTGTTTTTAAGGATGTTCATAAAACATCCTTTTATTTGCTACAGTGCTTTTTCTTGATACAGTGGAAAGGTTTGGAAACAAAGAAGTGTTCTTTAAATGGCTGCATAAAGTAAAACATTAATCTAAACCGTATCATAAGTCACAATCTGATCTCATAGTTTGATTTACTCTTTTATAACTGTTTTTCTGAGTTTTCACAGAGGGTCTTGATTTTGTCTGAATTTAGAAAAGCACTAAAATATGGTGAGAGATGTTTTTTGTATGGCATTCTTCAAAACTCACAAACCAGGTTATATAATAACCTGAGATAAACAGAGAATTTATAATTTCTCAATATTTGCTCCAAAATGGAGTACATCTTAGAATACTGTGCCTTAACCAATTCATATCTCCCCAAATTGCAAACTGAAATAGAAATGTGTTGATTTGGGAAAAAAATAGTATCTCTCTAAGCATTTTTGATGGCAGATAGAATATTTGGTAGAAATTTGTAGGTATATTTTCATATATAACAAAAATACCTTAAAATATTTTTCACCCTAAATTGGTCTGAGGTCTAAATTGGTCTTTGATCATTCAAGGAAAAAAAAAATAGAGTTTTGAAGAAGATGAAGTGTTTGCCTTATCTGCTGAAACTGTTCACAGGTAGAAGAAATTCCTGACAGTTCAGCTCATGAGGAGCAGAGACAAGATTCATAGTTATAATTAATTTTCTTCCACCACACCACAGAATTTTAACTAATATTGACCTCCACCACTACAGTTTCTCAGTCATCACTCACTTCTGCAGGATCTGATCTTTGCCATGGTAGTTCTCCTGGCTGATGACAGTGGCCATTTCGTCCAAGGCTGTGAAGCGTTCCCTCCTGGGCAGTACATCTGCCACAATGGCTTCCAGCTTCTTACTGGCAGCCTCCATCCTGTCCACACTCTCTGGCCAGAAGTCCTGCTTCCCAATCACTTTCCTCATGTCTTCCAAGTAGGACTCACGCAGGGCTGCCTTCTTCAGGAACCTCTGGGCTAGCTGTTCCAGCTTTTCCAGCCTCAGCATCTCCTTCTGCAGTGCTTTTCCCCGGTTGTGCTCTGACTTTTCCAGGATGATCCAGTGCTTTTCCACATCCTGCAACATCTTCCCCTCTGGGGGCAAGTATGGCCGTTGGTTGTTGGCTCTCTGCTTGGTCCTGATGTTGAAGAGATGAGCTTCAATCATGCCCTTCTCTTGGTATTTGGGGGGTTTCTCCACAGTGCGGAAGGTTTTAAAGTTGGCCATGAGCAGCCACATTTCCTGAAGAGAGCTGGGGAAATGACGGTCATCCAGTTCCACCACCTTCTGTTTAATCCATTTCAGGAGGTCAGAGACCATCTGCTCATACTGAAGCTTCAAGTCATCTATCTCATTCAGGAGGAACACAATCTGTGATGGGAATATAAAGTTACAAGCCACATAAGAAACAGAATGAATCAAGGTCAGTGAACAGAAAGCAGCATCTTCAGCAGTCATCGTATTTTTATACTGATGTGGTGATAGCTGCCACATCTGAAGCTAGTTGAAATCCTAGAACAGTCTTTCATAAAACACAGATAAATCAATATTATTTAATGTTTCATTTCAGTTTTTATTTAAGAAGACATTTGAGAATAAACATCATGGTTCACATTTTTTGTTTCACAATAAAAAAAAACCATTTTTTTTTCCCAGTCTCATTCCTCAACCCCAAAAATTCTATCCTAATATGTAATCACACTCTCTTAGCTTCACCACTTAGGAGACCATCCAACAAGATTCTGGCTCTCTCACACACTCACAGCAGACTGTGGTCAAACAGCCCCTTCTCAATCTCTTCTGTCAGAACTGTTTCTCTTTATAAAAATGACTAGAAAATGTTTTGTGGCCAAACAGGGCTTTGGTAAGGATGCTAACTCTGATTCAATACTAACTTTTAAAGTCCAAGACATTTATCTGTTTCATTTGTGGCCTGACCTGCCTTTATTTAAAGTTCAGGTAAATACTGGAACAAACATCTAGAATTAAATCCCTAATGAAATAAAAGGTGTTAGAATGAAATAATTCTTTCTTTCCATTTTACATTTTTTTCCATTTTTGTATTTTTACTTCATATTGTTTTTTTCTGCACCCTGACTTAGTAAAGATGCAGATCTTTACTCCTGCAAATGTTTAGTGCTGGACAATGTTGTCTTCCTCTATCATTCTGCTGAGTTTGCCTGCCCCAGCCAGGCAGATTAGTGAGGGAGATGACACTGAGAAAAGACCCAGCCCTTCCAAGTGTTAATCTGCTTTTGCCTACCAGAAAGTGCACGTGGCAATTACTAAGTGAAGTGCTGCAGTCCTGTAAGAGGAGTAAAATAGCACCAACCTTTAGTGCAGGAAAAGCAGCCCGTGACATCAGGGCTCCCTTCTGTATTTTCTGCCATTGTACCCAGTTCTTGCTGAAAGATCCTAGCAAATGCATGGTCACCTCAGATGGGAGAGGGAAAGGAGATCTGCCTCCCCCAGCTCTTTCTCTCTGCCATCCCGGACACACACTTAGTCTGAGCTCAAAGGCTTCCTTGACACATTCAGGCTTCCCTCCCAATACTATTAGTAAATTCAGAGCTGCCTGTTTGAGGGGACTAAGGGCATGAAGAGATTAACATCTGTTTCCTTCCCCTTCTGAATGTTTGTGTGTGTGTGAGAAATGCAGGAAGACAGGAATGCAATATTAGAGACAGCCTAAAAATAGGGAAGGAGTTGAAGGGAGAAAAAGAAGCAGGTAAGTGGAGAGAGAGGAAAAAAAAGAATAAATATAACTATGAAAAAATGCAAAAAGCAGTGGAGCACAGTGAGAATTGAAAAAGGACAGTTTTTATTCATAAAATACAGAAGTTATGGCCTGCTTGCTCCTTATAGTTCCTCTAATACATTTTGTGGGCTCAAGGACTATTTCATGTTTATCAAAAGATCAGTAATGTCTCCTGGCCAAAATCCAGTGACCTATGTGTAGTGCTGTGAAGTCCTACTGCCCACTCTCCTCACTGATGCCCAAACTTAGACTGAATTCCAAGTCTTGCTCTCATCTAATGCATCTCTTTGGAGAACATGCTGTTCTAAGACATAGAGGCCTAGAGTATCTCAAGTTGGAAGGGAGCCATAAGGACCATCAAGTCCAACTCCCTGCTTCTTGCAGGACTACCTAACATTGGGTCTTCTGACAAAGAGCATCCAGACACTCCCTCCACACTAACAGGCTTGGTGCTGTGGGGAGCCATGTTACGGGATCATCTAATCCTTGCCCCAGATCACATTTTCAGCTGACTGAACCCTGCTTTGCAAAACCTTGTCACCACCACGGAAGCCTCAGTGTGGATTTTTGTGCTTCCCATTAAGCAATGTATTCCCTCTCTCAACTGCACTGGCAGATATCCGAGTCCAGATGTTCATGTAGGACCCATCCTGGATATGTGTTGACTTCTCTCAATATTATTGAGATCTCTATGTCTCAAGCTGCCTTGGAACCATATCAGTTCTCATACAGAAACTGTGAGGTCAAAAAGGGATTGATTTTCAGTGAGAAAATTGCAACTCTCTTGGAGATCAGAGAGTGTACAGGCTCCAGATACAAGTCTCAAGGTACAAGGTCTTTCAGATGGCTGTGCCTTTTGATTCAGTTCAAATGATCCTGAAGTTGAGCTTGCACAAAACCCCCCACACTTCCAAATTAAATTTAGCTTTACATTTTTAACTTATAACCTCCAACGATAGCAACGCGCTTACTTTGTTAAGTCTCTTTTGTATTGTCTGGCCTTGCTTCAGTCTGGAGAAGTAGTGGTAGTAGAGTGACACATAAGTCATGATGGATCTCTCATCTGGATAGGGCACTGCCACATCCTCAGCATCAAGCAGTTTGCTGATTCCAAACTCTTTCTCAGCGACATCAAAGGCATTGTTCAGGTTTTTAATGGGCTGGTCCTGCCGCAGGGAGCTATAGTGGATAAGATCAGGCCTGGGCAAGGAGAAAAAGAAGCATGAAGATGAAGGGAGATTTATGTTTGTAGTGAGTTCTTTCAGACCATAAACCATAAACTGTTTATCAAACTAAGTTAATAGTCACATAACTGTTAATGTTATGTGACATTAACGCTGAAATTACTTTGACCCTGAACTTCATTCAAGAGCATTGCCCTTTGCCTACGTAGCAGGAAGAAAATTGTCTTCTAAGAAATTGAATTACCACTGCCAGCAAATCTCTGCCCTTATTTCTCCTCTTCCCCAGTGGGTGAAAACCAAAGCCCACTAGAGAAACACTTGTGAAAAGGGGGGTGCCTCCCAGCTGGGGAAGTTCCACAATTCCACTCTGGTATCCCATATAAGATATAGCAGAACTGTTGAGGTCAAAGAAGTGTTCAAGGTTACAATAGGTGGTTTCTCTCTCCTGATTTTGGCTCTTTTCTTCACCCTTTTTCAAAGGGACAGAGAAGAGAGAAAGAAAGAGACTGAGAAGTTGCTTACTCTATTACAACTGAACAGGAAGATATACATGCTCCGAAGTTCATACAATAAAACCACTACCTGAAAGAAAAATTTTAGAAAAGAGCAATGGGAACATGACTGAGGGGCTAAGACCAAATGGGCAGTATTGTTCAGATATGTGATATTCCCCTGGAAATTCAATATTATACCCAACTAAAGGAGCTTCCAAGCAGGACCTTTTGGTCCTTCCTTCCAAGAAGGAGAGAGAGAATACCCATTTAAGAAAGAAGAGTCTTCAGTGAAAAAAGGCCAGAGAGAATCTGACAGTTTCTTGACAAAAACTTGTAATTCAGACCCTGGAACAACTCGTGTCAGAGCTAGAAACAGGAATGAACAACCCTGCCTGAACTGATCCATCAAATCTTACCTGTGAGCATGTATGAGTGCATTGAAAGCCAGCCCATCACTCCAACTTTTGGAGAAGTCCTTCACACTCACATTGGAATAGCTGGCAGTTTTATGCTGACACCAGAGTAATAAGGCTTCATTGGCAAATAGATCATCAGCTCTGCCTCCAAATTCTTCCTGTGAAGAGACCAGAGAAAAGAAAAATCAGTGTCAACAATATATGAAAGTAGTATGAGAGAGGTTACACTTATGTTCCCAAAGATCACATTGTATTACTTTTGTTCAATTCACAGATCCCCTCAAAGTCATGACTTACAGACTGTATCTGTCATAAAGGTAGAAAAATTTAACGTGAAAATAGAAGTTTTCTATAAAAAAAGTGAATTGAATGAATGCAGAAACTATAAGGCAAAATGCAGGTGCTGAAATTTTTAAAATGTTTCTCTTCTGTAAGGTCTGTGGAAATCAGGCAGAAAGGAAAGTTTAGTTTATTTGCTTCCTTAGCTGTGAAATAGAACTCAGAAACAAAATATGATGTATTCAGGTCGACTGTTAGAAATTATTGACTTTGATTTCATAATATCTTTATAGAATCTTGTTTTTCATGTTCTTAGAGTACACATTAAATAATTTTAAAAAGCATGTGCTTCTTCAGAGAAAGAGCAAAGCAGCATCATGGGATTTAAATCTAGACAGAACTGTTGACAGAGAAATTTGACATGAAGTCAAAGGTCCGTAAAAAAATTGTAGAAGAGGGTGAAGAACACAAATATTCTTTCTATCTCCAAGTTATCATTTTGTCTCTTTGAGAAAAAAAAAAGGATTCAATCACATAAGCAAAAAGACAAAGATACACATTTACCTTATCAAGTTTGATAGATGAAATCTGAAATCGAAGTATGATGATCCAGATAAGGCCCAGGATTAAGGTTCTGTCACCATCTACGATATTCTCAGGACCAATCACTTTTACTTGTACCTGCTAATAAACCAGTGTCTGTTCAGCATAAAAGCTCTCATGTCCAGCTCTCAGTGTAACAAACTCTTACTGGAGAGGGTGTTCAGGCCATTTTCTTAAGCAAAGAGGTTTAATGTTTACATCTGTTCATTGGTCCACAGACCTGCAAGCTCCTGTATCAGCTCATGATGAATTTCAGCAAAAGCCTGGCAAAAGGATAGCGGTCTCAAAGATTTAGAGATCCAATAAATATTTTTTGAAAACTGGTGGTTAGGGAGAGGAAATAAACGCATTTCTTTCCTCCAAAGGAGACGAATATTAGCTGTTTCTAAAACATATTACTCAAATAACAAAGAAATTAAAATTTGATGAATTTTTTTTCTTTTAATAAAATCCCTGGCCT
>VZTT01045250.1:53770-67626 GCA_013400855.1 Buphagus erythrorhynchus
AACTCAAGTGAATCTTTTATATTATCAGGATAATTTTATTCTGAGCTGTGCAATTCATTTAAAAGTCGATCTGATAATCCCATTCAATGACTCATATTTTACTCCATAGTCTCAACAAAGTTTGTCACGTCCTGCTTGGACCTGCACTACCACCCAAAGTCTCCGTATTTTTAGCCAGGGTCTCACATTAAGTGAAAGGTTGGAATCATTTACAAAAAAGTGTTTTATTGCTGCCAGTAATGAGGTCACTCAGCACTTAGGTGATACAAAATGACAGTCTGTACTCTGACCTAACAAGAACTTGCTTTGGGTGTTTCCTTTTGGCCTTATGCCACTTGCCATCTAGAAGTGACATAAAAACCACACCACACACTTAGGAATAATTAACTGTGATTTTAAAATTACAGTAAAGAATCCTTTTTCTTTAAAAAAAAAAAAAGAGAGGAAGGAAGGGAGGAAGGGAGGAAGCAGTGGCAGTTCTGATGTTTTTNAGGGAGGAAGAAAGTAAGGAAGGAAGGAAGGAAGGAAGGAAGGCAGGCTAGTATCTTTTTAAATTCAAGAAATATTTACATGTTATGGGGAAAAAGGACAGAAAACAGGAATACACCTTCTAATTTCTAGTTCAATTACTAATCAGTTTAAGAAGTCTTTTCTCCAGAGAGATAAAACACATTGAAAGTGTAAAAACAATTTAGAGGGTCTTTAGGTCTGTACTGTGTGTGGAACAAGAATTTACAACTTGCTCTACTGATTATCTCCATTAAAAAATCCTCCCTGTTTAGTTGCCAACTTTATTTCTTTTTGCATATTAAATAAAACTTAAAATTCTGCCTATGATGTACTATGATAAAAAAAATTTAAAGCTTTTATATTCTGTGACACTTCCATAATTGAAGAATAGTTCCATTGAATTTGTAAACAGACAGGCTTCATATATGTGCTAGTCTCACCCAGCTGTTGTTTTAATAGCTTTGTTGCCTCATTCTTCTCATAGAGATACCAGTCACAGATAGCTTAACAAATTCAATCCAATAACATCCTTAGTGCTAGACTTGAAGCAGACAACAGTATAACAACAGTATAATTGAGAACACTTCAGTGTCCTGTGGTATGATCCAACCAGCTCAAAGTGTGCCTTGGAATGCTGGGACTATTCTGCCAGGAAGAGCCAGATAAGCTCTGCACCATTTCTGCCTTATATGGTTTGGAAAGCTCTCACAGGCTTTTATGATACGTGAACAAGTACATTGCAGGAACTTCAGACTGACATTTTAATCTTTGAACTTGAAGGCATTTTTTAGAAGAGAAAGTATATGTCTATAGCTAGACAGAACTAGTTTCCTACACCATAAAACCCTAAGTTTCTGCAGGTGGCAAAACAAGCATGTGTTTTGCATTTGTCCACTCCCGTTAAGAAAAATAAATTTGAAAGTTTGTTGTGCTCTGCAGCTACCTGTCTGTGAATCGCAGACTTAAAATGTTACACTGAAAAAAACACATCTGGTACTGAAACACAGTGGTGACCCAACAGTGGACTCAATGGCCTGGTCCTGCTTGGACCCCCAACATCCATTTTCATTACTATCTACTACAGACTCTAGAAAACGGAATTGTTTTGGATGATGTCATTCCCTTCTGTGCCACAGCTACATCATTTGTGCCTGAAACTTTATCTGCAGTAAGTCTGGAGACTGGAATATGCTGGCATTACCCTGCACACAAAAATCGACTGCACACTAGCTCTGAAGATTTTTTGAAGTCTAAGAGCTACAGAAAACAAACTGGTCTGTACTTGCATGGCAGTATGTCTGAAATTCCCAAAATGAAGGCTATTTTTTCAGAGCCTTTGAGCAGCAGCTTAAACTGAACTGATCAGGCAAAGCACAAAGTCAGAATTTTTGGCCAGGCAACTAAGGATTGAGCGTTGCTTGGGGAAACCCTGATGTCTACAGATAATTTCCTTACAGGAAAAAGAAGCAAATAAGGATTTTCCTGTGAGAGGATCTCCAATGTACAATCGGCATCACAATATGATGGGGTTAAAGAGTCTACAAAATGAACCTTGATTTCAGAGAAGCCTGGTAACATGGGCAAAGGAGACAAATGTGAGGTAAAAGATAGAGGATGGAGCACTCTGTTGAAAATAACATAAAAAAGGATACAGTAGGCAAAATAAAATAAGACAAAACCCAGAAAAAATCTTCAAATGGAAGAAGCTACGTACATTATTCCTGGAGAAGACGTTGTTCATCCAGTTGGTGAAGGTTTTCTTTTGCATGGACATACGCTGCTCTTGCAGCTTTTTGATATGATCCTTTTCATATTCAGTGCCCATGGTCACCTAGGAAGTCAGAAACCTCAGTGGGCTGCTGAGTGCAGAAGAGATCTGCCAGACCACCTACAAAAAACAGTCACATGCCCAGTGCACATAGGAAACCCAGCACCAACAGGTACAAGATTCAATACCACACCCAGTGTAATACCTTAATTTCCTTTGGCTGCACTTTGCACTTTAATTTCACCAACTTTAACTTTCTTGATTTCACCCTTTTAAAATCCATCTCTAGTTTCAGGATGAAAATGTGACTTGTATCTGTGCAGCTTTATTTTCTTGTTTTCAGCCTCCACGCAGTCTCCTTGACCCCATGAGGACCACCACTACCTGTAAGCCATCAATCACTTCCTTGTTTGTGCTGAAAGCACAGAGAATTGATCTTAGACACTGCCATAAGGAGGAATCCACAAATCACTTCCAAAAAGAAAAAGTGAGTTGTGTTTTCTGAGGACTGGTTGAGATGCCGTCATTAGCTTTCAGACCACAGTATTTCCAATAGAAATCAAAGAGCTGCTTAGAAGGGAAATGGAATCAACCTGTTTCTTTCCTCTCATGTGTTCAGTTTTTACACATCTATCACAGTAAACATGGTGATACAGGTCCATAATCACATGAACAAGGTCCTAGCCTGGGTGTCAGGAAGCATTATTCCTCTTCCCTACTCCTGTCTTCCTCATCCATACCAGTGAAAAGTCAGGCTTGTAATTCCTCACAACACCCAAGCTGAATATTCAGAAAGATTAGAAGGGAGAAGTCTTCCCTTTAGTGTCTGTGGCACAATAAACTGGATTTCAGCTCAAGTGAGTAGCTCTTTTGAAGACACTTGGCTTACACTGTAAATTGTAACAGCAGTGACTTTGCTGTTAGGAAAGCAAGAGGATCACTTAAAAAAAGAAAAATCAGTGTGAGATCCATGGCTACAGACACCTGTAGTGACCAAACATCATCTGCTTGAACTACTGCCATAATTATAAGTATTACCTGGAAATCAGCCTGGCTGGGAAACCAAGAAACCTGTTGTAGTGATGGGAGAGGAGAGAGGTCTGCTGCCGTCAACTCACTGCAAAGAGAGAAGAAAATGAAAAATTAAAACATCTTAGAAACTGTGAGAATGCGGAGCAGTGTGACCTACTTTCCAAAATTCCATGTTTGTTTTGCAAAGGTGAAGTTCTGAAGTTGTGGGCTTTGTACCCATTTAATTCATAAAACATAATATACTGGGAAAGAAAATTTTATCTGTCATAGCATAAGATAGCAATAGGGAACTAACAACAGCAGCCACTTCAAATGGGAAATCCCTTGCATGATAGTTTTGCATGCTCTGATTGGTATAAAAATAATTGCCATTTTACAGTATTATAAGGTGTGGAAAGTGTAGAAGCAATTATATATTTTTTTACTGCCTTTTTTGTTATTTCTTTTTGGGGCAGATGTTTCTTAACCCTCAGTGCTTGACTTCAAAACAGGGACAGCATTGAAGCCTGATGGTTCAGCAACAACATGGGAAAGAGTCATGACTGTAGATAAAAGCCTAATGAAGGGAAGAATTTAGCAAAATCTGAAACAGAATTTTGGAGAACATCCTCTCAACATTTTCTTATCTTGTGGGCTAGTTCAGCACTGCCGACTTCTCCATTTGAAGAGCAGATATTAAAAGAATTGCCTTTCCCTGCTGGAGGCGTGGTATTAACTCACTCCCATGTACTAACCCATATGGGTAACCCATATCATAATGCCATTTCTGAGTTTGCCAGATGCTTCCCAGAACATCTGCAGGCTTCTTTTATTTTTAAGGATTGCTACCCAAGCACTGCAGTCACCCCAAATAATGATGGAACTGGTTTAATTTAGGTACAAAGGAAGCTTATTTGTTGAGCTACTGCCTCACACAACAGCTCACCTGATTCATCAAGTTAGAAATGCTTCCTGTATGGGTAGATGGTTACCTAAAGACAGATCTATAACAGATTATCTGCATTTGCAGGATGCATAAACAGTGCTAGGAGCCAAAACTAGTCATAATGGTACATTACAAGAAAAGAAAAGTTCAAAGGATGAGAAAAAAATGGACTTACCCAATTTGGAGGAAGTCCTTTCTGGCATTCAACAGCTGGTTCTTCTGAGGAATGACTTCCACTAGATCCACTCCTACATTCACCTCACTGCTTTAATGCAGAGTGACCTTTGGTTTCAGGAACAGAGACCAAGTGTTTATGATCTACCTATGAACCTTCCATCTGATCTGAAAGAAACAGAACACAGTGAACAAAGGTTGTCACAGGCCTTGTCCAACTCCTACACTCAAAAACAATACATGAACAGCACCAAAATTGCTTAAACCAGCTGAAAAGTCATACGTAGCTCTGATGCTTTGGTAAAGAGCACCTTGCACAACTGAACTGGAGGTTCTGCCCTTCTAAAGAAATTCTTACCTGGAATATTGAACCTGACAATGGACTCAGGAAATGAAAGCACAAGCAGGGAGTACAAAGATCAGAGTGATAGCCAAGTTGAACTGGGACACAGCAAATGAGAAGGTGAAACTGCAAAGTGTTAGGAATTTGCTCAGCACTGCTTTGAGGAAGCTTTTGTGCACAGATACCTGCTGCTGGCAGGGCAAACTGGAGTCAAGCTGGCAGTGCCAGCTGATTCCAAAGTTTACTATTCATGGGCTTCTCATTAATAACAAAAGGGAAAATAATTCTGGTGATTTATATAGATAGTAATGAGTCCTTTCTGTCCTTTACAAGGTCACACATGCACAGGACATATTTCCCTGGCATCATTGCCCAAAATCAGAAAGTTGCTGATGGGAATCCGTACTAGAAAATGAGCAGGCATCTGAAATCAGAGGCTGTTAGGAAAGATATCAAGTTCAGAGATGAGATAAGGGAATAGCAGTGTTTTCCCTTTTAGCAAGTGTAATTTAGCTAGCCTCCAAAAGGGACAAGAGGAAACATAAGAAGAAATTAGGAACCCACCCAAACTCAGGACAGATAAAACTTGATCAGTAGATTCTGTGTCTTCATAAGCACACTAGAGAAATATCATATACAGTGTCACATAAAACTGCTAAAAATAAATAAGTTGAATATTTATATTATATTTGAGATAAATACAGGTATTTCTCAAAATATTCCCTCCAAATTCCTGGACTCATGTCCTGGACTAGCCAACTAATATTGCAAGTTGTTGGTTTAAATCTGGCACAGGTTGGCTAGATTGTGTGTGTTGAGAAAATGCCCTTGCTCCTTTCAAATAGAAGGCAGAGTACCAGTGGGTGAATTGGTCCAGGATGCAGGCATTTCTCCCTATTGCAAGTTAATTATTATCTATATGGTTAAATGTGAAAAGCACTGTCTTTGCTTTTTATGATGATACAAGGCAATCAAAGATATGGTATAAAATTTTACTAGCTCCTGAATATCTCTCTAAAGTTCAAAGTTAAATGGTGGACACTTATGCGACAGAGATAAATAAAGCCATTTCCTCTGTTATTTATATCCTAACAAAGTAAGAGGAAGGGCACAACAATATTTGCATGCATTTCCTGAAGGGATCAGGAAAAAAATCACCCATCTAGGCTAATTATGGGTCCTCTCCTGCTGCCTTTGCAGAGAAGGAAAAGCCTTTCCACCCACCCCAGGAAGAAGGGCCTGAAGAGTACCCTTCCCTTGCCTTGTTTCCAGCCTGAAGTGGTTTTCCATGATGGCAGATGTGTTTCTTTGTTTCCTAACAGGAAGGACCCTGATGTCAGATTCCCCTCTACAAAAGAGCCATCAGTAAGATGTGTTAGGATTTCTTACCACCCTTTCTTATTTGCCCACAGTCTTGTACTGCTTAAGAGGAAAACGGAGCCTATGGAGATCAAACAGACCTCATGCACAAGCAGCCTGTCTTGCAGCTCCAAAATGCCACAGCAACACCATGTAAATCAAAAAAGAATATGACACTTCTATCTATTTGAGTTATTTTCCTAAAAGTCATCATTGTCCTCCTCTCATAACATGCATGTGAATTCCCAGCTCCTCTCTAAGATGGGAAGAAATGTTTGATTCCCCTGCCATAAGAAGCACAAAAGTGACAGTCACAGGGTTGCAGACGCTGGGTTTGCTGCTACCAGTTCCACCCTGATCTCGAGGGAGGGCTGATCACCATGGGCTTTGCCAGGGCAGCACAGGCTGTGCTCTGCAGGCAGCAGCACTGGGCTCCCCCATCACTGCCTTTGCCCATGGGCTGGAGGAGTCTGCCCAGGAGGAGCACACTGCACAGCCCTCCTGGCCAAAGCATCCCCACTAAGGCCATTTGTAGCTGACAGCCCTGGAACTTGCTGAGCCCTTCATTGCACCAAGCTGCTACAGCCATGCTCTGTGCTGCCACTGGGCAAAGCCAGCTCCGATTTCCAAGCCATGTGACCACACACACGCCTGCTCTTGCGGGGGCCGAGTCTATTCCCATGGCTCAGGTGGAAGGTTTGGCACAGTCCATCACCCTCCATTACGTAAGCTGTGCATTACACACCTTTCTGAAGGTACAAGACAATCCTGTCTGGTCCCTGCTAAGGAGAGAGCTCCCCAAATCTTAGAGAAAATAAGCATGTTAAATGTAAACCTGTGCATGACAGCTCAGCCCTTTGTCCCCCACTGTGTCTCCAGCCATGTTACTTCCACATGTAAGAGTCACAAAACATCTGGACACTGACTCCATGGGATATAAAGGCAGTCCTCTCCCAGGGTTACAGTCTTGTAGCTCTCAGTGTGCCAAGCAAGCACAGAAGTTATCCTGCTGCCTGGGGCCAGCAATCTGGGTCCCACAGGTGGCCATTTCCCTCTGCCACCCTCCCCAACTCCAGCAAACAGCCAATGTTCAGTTTCATCAAAGTAGTGTGGACACAGGTGAGCTGAACCATGATCCCAGAATGTTTCCTAAGCACATCTAACCACATTCCTAACCACACATTACACGTAATCTCAGACCTCATTGCAGCACAGGGGAACTATACCTTGGATATTGAGAACACTGGAGAGCAGCAGACAGTAAGTTATTGCAAGAAGCTGTTCACTCATTTGGGAATGGAATACTAGAACTGCAGAAAAGTTGAGAGGAGTTAGTCCAAAACAGCTGAGGAGAGGCATGGCAACCTCCAGCTCGATCTGCACAGATTCCCTGCTTTCATAGGCCCCTCAGCTGAACTTTTGTCCCAAAATAGCCACATATTTCTCTCAGCTTCTTTCCCCGAAGGACTCCAGCACACCAGTCCCAGGCACCCCCCTTTCCCTGCTCCCTACATACCTGCTGTGTCAACACTGCTGTCACCAGCCACCCCGGGGTGCCACCCACCTGCAGGCAGGGGGGTCCATGGTGGATGGAGTTTCTCTTAAAGCTGAGCTCTGCCTGGGAGGATCTAACCCAGCATCCTGGGATGCTGGGCTGTTATAAACCCCAGCCTCCTCATGCTCTAGTCTAAACTAGAAGTTGCTTTTCTCTATGAATAGTTGGCTAGCAGCGACATGACATCAACAGGGAGCAGAACTCAAGCAGAACAGTCGAATTACATCATCCAAAGGAACTGGAGCCCCTCACTGCATTTGAAAGAGAGGACAGCTTAAAGCAAAATCAGATGGATTTATTTTTCCTGGCATGAAGAAGTTCAGTCATCTTTTTGAAACAGAAAATATATGTTTGCTTGTTTAGTCATGAGTTAAAGATATTTTCTCCTTGGAGCTGTTTATGTTATCTTGAAATTTCCCTTCTGTTTCAGAACCTCAAATAGTTAACATAAGAGCTTCAAAGGCTTTTTGAGATGAACACATGGGGCAAAGGACTTTCAGTCTCTTTCCATTGCATACAAACATAGATAAAAGGTTTCAAGTGACAGAATAGCCTTAATATTTTGAACATCAAACTGAAACTGCCTTAGAAATCACCATGTTGGCAATGCCAGATCTAACTAGCATATTTTTATCATTTAATTCAGATATTTCCATTTTTTTCATTGCTGCTAATGAAGACTGCTGCATGAGAGTGAAACTTCTTATTCACAGCTGTATTTTAGGGGGTTGTTTGTATATTGGACTGATACAGCATTTAACTCCATTTATTGATGAAACAAAACTGTGGGATTCACATATGGAAGTGGCTCCCAGAACCCTTAGTGCCAGATCATTGCACCTATCCCCAGGGACAGTGCACACCATGGTGTGCTCTTGGGTTTTGGTCCCCCACTGCTCTGACCAGCAGATTACTGGCTGCAAACCAGCCCAACCATCCCAGTTTCCTTGTGAAGGTGTCCAGTCATGTGGATGGTTGAAGGTCATTGGCAAAAACACTGTATAAACATTTAACAAAAATGTGTAAACATTTTAAGTTAACATTAAAGGTGTGAATTTTAGCAGATGAGAGCTAAGACATGGTAATAAAACATGAATAAAAATGGAAATTACTGTCCATTGTAGGCAAAAATCGCCAAGCCTTGAGCTTACTGTTTATACTTACATTATTCGTTAATTTCTTACTTTCAGACTAGACAAAAAATAATGCATTTTGAGGAAAAAAACCCCACAGAGTTATCTGAAAGGAGAATCACTACGTATGAGCAGCATGTTTCAGTAGTTCCTTGTTTAAAAATTGAAAAATGGTGAACATAGAAATCTTACAGTATATCTGAAATATAGCACCTGAAATACAGGTGAGAGATACATACCATTCATGAGGTACTTACACTACAATTAAATCTTCAGAGCTCCAGACTGAAGTCGAATATAGGTTGCTGAGCTAGCAATACTTTGGAAAGAACATGGACAAGCACCATCTCAGAGAAAAGAATAGGTGGGAAAACAAGTTAGATGTGGTATTAGTGAGTTTCCAGTATTCACTGGACCAGAAACTGAGTCCACAGTCTATCACCTAGTACAAATCTGTGCTAGATGAAGTCCTCCAATGGGAAAAGGGAGAGGAGTCTGCCTCAAAACCATGGTTTCCATCCATATTTTTCCCTCAGGTCAGACAAGCTGCATAGGTTCAGGACTTCTGAGCATACTGGTGCTCACCACCTCATCTCCCTGACTGTGTTTTGATCACAGCAGGTATTTATTTGGTATGGGTGTTTATTTCCAGCTCATTGCCGTGATCCCTGAGTGAAGGAAAGCACTTTCAGTAGATGCATTTGTTCACCTGCCCAAGCAGGGCAAGGCAGTCAACTTCTTCTCCTGTGTTTTCCGACCCAAGTCAGGCAGGCATGCCCAGGGGCCAAGCTTTCAGAAGGTCCTCTGCACTCACCGTATTTGCAGCACAGCAAGATCAGAGAAACCCAGAGCAGTGTCTGCTCCAAAGGCCTTACAAATGCACCAGACATGGGAGCAAATAAGGTTTGGAGAAACTGAGTGGCACACCAGTACTCTTATTTTTCAAGATAAGTACTGCCACCGGAGTTAAAACAGAAATGTTTCACAGTTTAAGAGTGCCAAATATTGGAAGCAACAATCACTGCAAAACTTACAAACTGGTAGCATGGACACTAGTATACTTTTCCTATTATCCAAATACAAATTGTGGATTAGAGAGAACAACTGCTGAAGTGTGCTGTAAATTTTTCAAAGTCTGAAATGTCTTTTACATGCAGAGCATGTAAAACAACATTCTATTAAAAATAAAACCTCAAAGAGCAATCCCTCCCACCTCCAACCACCACTAAAATCTCACCTTCCTCAGATTATTTTTTATTTCTATAAGGAGCAGTTCCAGCAAGTTGCTGCAGTTCAAGAGCTACGGAGCCTCCAGGAACCCACATGTTGTTTGCATGTGAAACACTCGCTTTCATGTGACATATGGCCCCAGGAGCCAAACAGCCTGGTTTGCCAACACTGCTACATAGGAACTCCACAGCAGCTGAAATTTGACCACAGTAGGAGCAATGGCTGAACTGTAGCATACTGATGGCACAGACAGAACTTTGGAAATGCCTCAAGTAAAATGAGTGCTTAGAGAAGAAAGAGAGGGCAGGAGGAATTAATTTCAGCACAATGTTACAATGAATGTTCTATTGATACCATTGGTTATTTTCAAACAGTAGGCAGCATGGTGTGGAAGACGTCTTTGGATTTTTTGGGACAAACACATCAAAGTGTTTTTTGCTAAACTGCTATTCAATCTATGCTTACTTTTCAAGGTTAGTACCCTCACTGAAGTTAGAAGTACCACCTCTCAGATCAAGTTTCAAACTTTCAATCCACACAGGAAGTTTTAGATTTATGTTCCACACTTGGACTTTACAAAACTTCCACATTTAGACATCAGGAAGCTCCAAAATTACATTCTGCTATAACATGCTAATTACAGAGAGGTGCTGAAGGTTTGTGGGAGTTTTTTTTTTAATTCTTTACAGATAAATTTAATTCTGGAATCAAGCCTTGGCACAAGCAGTAATTTCAGGAACATGTTCAAGGGCACAGAAAAGAAATAGCCAGACCCTATTATGGATACATAATCTGAGGTGGGAAATCAGCAGCCTGCCAAATAGCTACTCTGCCTATGACCCTTAAGTAGCAGGATTAGAAAATTCCAGTTACTGAAAGATTATCTTCCAGAAAGAAGCACACAAACCAAAATCTCAGTAGTTCAGTATTAGTTTATTAAATCAGCAATTTTTATCACCACTTTCTAAAAATTATTACAAAGCATATTAAAATATATTACAGTATCTGCAAAGAATTTACTGAGTAATGAAAGTGCAACAATAATGAACTTACAACTTTGTTTGCCTAGTTGGACAAACTGAAGCACACTGCACAGATCAAGCCTTTCCTCAAATATCAGAGTGCCTTTTAAGTGAAAACAGTGTTTAACAAAAATATTAGAAAAGGTGAGCATGTGAAATAGAAAACTAAGTTCATGATCATTCTCTCAGTGCCAAGTTACACATATTCATCAAACCATACACTTCAAACTCTTCTTGAGATCCAACAGTTTAAAGAGCCACCAAAATGAGTGCACATGGTGAAGTGGGAAGTGAGGGAAAGAAAAAGAGGGTGCATTTCAAGTGCTGGCAATAAACAACATTGAAAGCCAGGGACCACATACCTGCTGCTTTGAGACCAGGTTCCACACAAATCCACACCACACCCAATTAACAACTGGGACCTTGCCCTGACTTAAAAATCTTTGTAAACTATCTAATTTCAAGCTGTCACAGCTTTTAAGTCTCTCAGCATCCTGTACTGTGGTTATGAACTGTAGTCTCACATTTTCTGCTCCAATCTACAACAAAAACTCATAATTTCTGAAGGAATAGAAATAGGGTTGCAAATTAAAACTGTGCTGTGGAATAGTTGGAGAAAAGGTAAAAGCAGCAGTTTCTACTTTAGTTTAAGACAGTAGCTTACATCAGTGGGCACAGATTTCACAGGATGAATTACAGACAGCTTTGAATGATCTTGCAGAAAATGCTATTAAAATCCTAGGCATAAAATGTCCAACCAATCCAACATCTTCACCTTTCTTCAGCAGACATTAGTAACAAACTGAACACCAAAGATTACCTCTACTGCTGTTTGCAATAACTACTTAGAGCATACTATCCTGAGAGAAGGCAATCCTGCTCACTTCTCATGCTTTTATGCCATACAGATTCACTAACTCCACAGAATATTATCCAAACAGTTGTGTGTATTGGCTGGTTTAACTGGAGGGCTTGCAGACAGCCAGAAAGGCAAACAGGGGAGGCCCATGGACCTGTGAGGATGTAGTGAGAAGAGATCCCCTCCCCTGTGCAACAGCAACCTACTCCATCAGTTTAGTTGTGCAAGAAACTGCTGTTTAAAGTTCACATGAAATGTACTTGATTCCTATCATCTAAGTGTGATGCTAGTTCACTGTACCACATACCTAGAAATACATTTATGCAGCTGTGGATGCTGACCATGAAACAATCCTATTTCTCCAGACAGCCAAAGAAAATCCACCTCTACTCCTACACATGCTTTATGGATTCATCTTCCAAATTCACAGGAACACAAAGCCAAATACTACAATCACATCTAAGCAAAATACTTTAACTTATCAAAATTATGTACTTCAATTTGTCTGCCTTAAAACCAAGTTAGCATATTGTCACAGAGACTGAGGAAAAGGCTGTGTTCTCCATTTTACTACCAACAAAACTAGAAAAGTAAAGTAAAACCACTGAAACTATCCTGCTGTTCTCACTAAAGGAGGATATTTCTAATGGCATGGGATCACATGGCTCCAATATATCTGGAGCATCACCCCTGGAAGCTACATGTGGTAGGAACTCAAGCATGAGTCCACCTCTGCAGCCCTGTGCTGCTGCAAAGTGAGGTAAGGCAGATCCTCTCAGCTTTGCCTACACTACAGTAGTCACAATACACAAAGCTTGGATTCTTCCTCCTGGTGGCTTTCCTGATTAAGCTAGTCACTAGTACTAAGCTGTTCAGTAGTGTATAAAGTGGTACTGACTGCAGACACTACCCACAAACAAACACAAACAGAAGTTACTACTTCTGCAGCCTTTTTCTTAACACCTGCAATGTCTATAGACTACTTTTTGTTCAATCAAAAATAAATTACATAGAAAATAGTTACTCTGCAGATGTACAGTCACACAGGTAGACTCAGTGTCAAGTTTCACAGCTCTACTAAAGTGCATACAGATGCACTAAGGTTAATTTGGCTCCTAATCCAGGTCTAACAGAAATAAAATTGGTATGCTTGAATGATAGGAAAGACACCGAAGAATTAAAAAAAAAAAAAAAACAAAAAAAAAACCAACCAAGTTTTCAGAACAATTAACTATGCCAGGACATCCTTGATACAAGCCCAGAAACCTGGCAAGGTAAAGGTGGTGTTCTGCCATTACTTAAAATAGCATCATTGTTTTCCCATGGAAGAGCCCTGACAAAGTTCATGGAAATTGCACCTCAGAATAGAACAGATGCAGAAAGATGAGAGGTCCAGAAACAGAAAGATGTGAAGTATTAAACCCGACAACCTACAAATATATGATTTGAAAAAAGAAGCTGAGGCTTTTCTTAGGTCACACACAAAACTGAACACGGAAGCATGACTAGAACCTTTACTGGGAGACAATGTCCAAACTATTTCCCTCCCCACCCCTATTGCAAGGATGTTAAAGCACATTTTGGCTTGTTCTGTCTCAGAAGGCATTACTGCTGCCACTTACTGAGACTTAACAAAAAAGTGCTCAAAACTACAGTACCTTTGATGCATAGGGTCTTTCCTATTACAAGTGGAATACAAGTCAATATCTGCTCATGCACATAGACCAGAACTGACTGCCAAATTCGATTTTAGGAAAGAAATGGCCCTCCCTGAAAGACTCAATTCACAGGGCCAAAGACTTGTCCTCTTTAAAGGTACTGATAAAAATCAGTTGTAAGCACACAGTATGTTCAACTTTGATTGTGTGTTGTTGGAAAAAAATGTTTATTAAGCACCCATTCCTTTCATGGATTGTTTTCAATAAAGGAGTAGTATTTGGAGGAAT
>VZTT01045250.1:72118-82461 GCA_013400855.1 Buphagus erythrorhynchus
CTGCCAAAGACCCTAAGCTGTAAAGCTGAGATACTCTGTTCTACCTTTTCCAATTTGGCAATCCTGCTACAAAGTTAAGAGTTCTTTCAGTGGAATGGTAATCTACCATCTTACCTGCATTTTCTTGACTTCAGGGAAGTCCCCTGCTGAGATATGGTGTTCCCTTTGCAGCTGGATGTAGATCTCTGGCAACTTGTTGATCAGTTCCTTCTTCTTGTTCTCTTTCCCAAATACAGAGGGCATCTCTTTTTTCAGATAGCTGATGATATAAGCATGAACCTAAAAAGAAGCAAAACTGAAATCAAAACTACTATTCACCGACACTTAGCAGTAGCATTCCTCACCTAGGTCACAAAAAGAAACAGAAATATGTTTCCCTAAGGAAAGATATTATCAACTACTGTTTCTGGAACTTCGTGTTTACATGAACAGTTAGTTATCACTTAGTTATTATTAGCTTTTGCTGCTCTCAGCATTCCTTTGAGGGGCAGAAAGGAAACACATTTCAAAGAAATACAGATGCACACTTGCAGTTTTAAGGAGAAGCCTGGTACAGCATTCTACAAGTACCAACAGCAAGAGAAAATGCAAGACCCCAAACCCCACGTCCTGACACTGTACACAGAGCTCCAGCCACACTGGTCCATCTAGATGATTTGTAAATCTTTTGCCTCACCAGCCATTGTGGACATCAATGGGATGGATAATTCCTCTGGTAATCCAAGTATGCAGGGCTATCTAGTTGAAGTGATATTGCATTCCTACCTATTTACTCACAGAAAAGTGAGTACCTATAGTCTGTATTTATAGACCTATAATCTGTATTTATGCAGCCATCTATGCAGATGACAGAGCAGCCAATTCCAATAGGAGCAGCATGCCATGGCTGCCTTGTGAAGTCCTAGGGAGAGAAGTAGAGCCTTTCCAGCTCATAAGGAAAGATGCTAATTTAGGATGTCTTTAAACACATTGATTCTTGCACTGACATCAAAATACCCATCCTGCCTACCTTCCTTATGCTTTTATTCTGAACCATTCATCTCTTCTCCCTTGCCACTCTCCCACCACCTTTGCCTACCAAAAGGATCTGCTTGGCCACAGAGCAAGCACTCAGGTCCAGAACAGAAACAGTGGCTGCACTTCCTAACTGAAGTGAGTTCACCTATCCAGCTCATTGTGTGAACACTGACACTCATTTTGCACACAAGAGGGAAGGCACCAGGGCAGAGCCTTCTTCTAAAAGTAATGCAGGGCTATCACAACTTGCTGTTACCAAACTGCTCTCCCAGGCTCTGATCTGGCCAGGACCACAGCAGACAAATGACCTCCACAACAGGATGTCTTTACACAACTCAGGTCCTTGTTCATTTAAAAAAGAATGTAGCTGTCAGAAGTTACTTACAGAAGTTACTTACAATTTTCACACACACAGAAAGAGTTAAAAATTAGGTATGCCTATCAAACTGTTGAGCAATAAACAGGTGAAAATTTGAAGACTGGGGGAAGCCAAACTACCATTAAAAAGAATCAGTAAAACAAGTGATTGATATGGTGTTGTGTAAATGCAATACTTAATACCAACCAAACCATGACAGAATGTGTATTATAACACTCTACACAAACCTTACACAATCTGCACATGGCAATTGCTCTCCCATTCATTTCCTTACTTGTTAAGGAGGAAACAGAAGAAAAAACTTCGCTTTTAAAAGAAAAATTATATAGTCACCTTTTATGTGCACATCTTAAGTTCACAACTTTCACAACAACACTTCAACACTTCCTTGTATCTAAAAAGAGTATATGCATTTTAATTGCAAATAAATTTACATTTCTATGGACGAGAAAAAAACTCCAGCATAAAGAAGCATAAACCCAAAGAAGCAAAAAATTTTCTAGGTGTATAGATATGAGTATTTCTCCAGAACTACAGAATGGATTCAATAAGGGTATTTTTTTAGAGCCTTTATAAATAATTGTAAGTCATTTTATGTATCTTATGCCTGAAAAAATATTTCTATCAAACCAAGAAGAATATGTTTGTAATTCATAAGCACTAACTGTTTCACATGTGTATTCTGAGTGGCCTAAGGTCTGCCAGTATGCACATGTGTTTCTTGTAGATAAGAACAGTCCCCATCTTCAAAATGGGACAGTGAGTCACAGGACTTAGGAAAAAAAAGAAAAAAAAGCCTAATGCCCAAATTTGACAGCATGTTTAGAGTTTGCTTTTGTTTCTAGTTACTGTAAATGCTTTAGAAAACATTAAAAAGAAGGTAGCACAGAAATAGAGTAAAAGAAACTCCACACTCAATGCTGTAAAAAGTGATTTTGACTGTCAGTACTTCGAGAGCAGTTTGGAAGGCAGAAAAATTGCACTGGATTACATTGCTGCTTTCCTGTAGATAAACAGTTTATTCCCCCTCCGTGACTGTATAACATATCCCCAAGAGCACTGGGTTCTGTATTTACCTTGGTCTATTTTTATTTTACATTTCATAGAAATATCTGAAAATTACTCAACTGACACTCCTTCAATGCCAAAATTATTGTAACAAATGAAAACAAAATGCTGCCAACATTTACAAAACAGACTGGATCTGAGGTTTCTCTGGGATCAGAGCAACTTTTTATACATCACTGTGATTTTAAATGGAATTTTCAAAGAACCAACTTCTACAGGGTGCCCTAAAGCTCAGGCCACAAAAAACCCCCCTAACAAACAGCACCCCTCCACTCTCCCCCTCCAACTCCAAAAAATAACCTCACCAAAATACCCCCAAAAGTCTACCTTCATATTCAGAAATTTTAGTAAGCCAACACAGTAAGTGGTACACACTGTCAAACAACTACTCCTATACTGATGGATTTGCAAGTCCTCTTCATTTTTGATTAGAAGTTCACATTAAAATGTGTTTCAAGGAAAATGCATTTGGTTTGATAACTGCACAGGAAATTAGAACTCCTGTCTGCTACCAATAGCTTTCTCCCCAGGTGATTCTCTTTTCCTTGAAACAGTGACAATTCAGTCCAAGATTAAAAACTGTGCTAAAAAGACGTTTCATAGCAAGAGAAAAATTGAGAAGGTTGAGACAGACCATGCTGAGAGCAGCAGAGACTCCTCATGCAATTTTGTTTTCTTTCTTTTCGTACCTTTGCAAGTCTTGCCCTTTTAATGAGATCATTGAGTTTCCTCACGGCAGCCTTCTGCGGGAGACTCTGGATATCCTTGAAAAGATCCTGTGCCTCGGCTTCAAAGAGTCTTCGATTGTCCGTGTTGCGGAGAGGATGGGCCCAGAAGGAGCCAATGTAGACCCGCAGGACCTCCGGCGTGTCGATCACCTTCCCCAGGGACCACATGAGTGCACCATAGACCCTCATCAGCTGCTGTGTGTCCACCTGGTCAGCCTTATTAAGCACCACTCGAATCTTGTCATCCTGGCCCCGGAATGACTTAATGGCCTCTGAAAACTCATCAGATATATCCAGCTTGTGGGCATCAAAAAGGAGGATGATTCGGTCAACCCTCTCAGCAAACCACTGGAGGACTTGGCAGAAGTCGTAGCCTGAAGGAAGAACACACTGTTACAGTCTTATCATTCAGAAAAGTGACGACTGGAGAACGTAGGGCTGGGGATAGCGAACAAGGGGATAACAGCCCCTACCTGGGGGCAAAAAGGAGATTTATTACTCAAGAAGACAGTATCTGTCGGCAGTGAGGTCAGGACAACTGTATCCTGCATTTCCTTGGACCAGTCTCACTATTACCACCTTTTGTTTTTATCACTGCCTTTTTTTCTGTCTCACACCCACATTCACCTCTTTCCAGGAGTCTGATTCCAGCACAGCACCCAAGCTAAACAGGACTGTGGGGCTCTGATCAGCCTCTCTTCACCACCACCAATATTGGTCACTTTGGTAGCACTGCTTATCTGAATTAACAAGGAAAATGGTGCAAGTGCAGCATTCCAGTGCAAGTCAGCAACCAGAAGTATTTGGATTTTAAAACCACTTTCAAACTCATCTCTCCTCATCTTGCAAAACCTGCTGTTATTTTCGCCACAGCAGACTGAAAGTACAATTTACAAGTAATGTAACTGCACTGCCGATGGCTTTGAGGACATGGCAGATTACAGAACATGAGCAGTGACCTTTCTGATCACCTGAAACAAGCTTTATCATGTTCTAAAGGAAAGCCTATTCATAGCACCTGTCTAAATGCTTTTACAGGTTCAGCTGGTACCTAATCCACACAACAAACAGTATCCAGGAACTCCTTATTCAGAAGTGACACATCTAATCCACAGAGTCACCACTGGTGATGCAGCTTTGGGTTTGGCATGTATGTGACTCATCTAGTATGAGAAAGGAACGGCAAAGTATGTACTGGGAGCTTTTTGCTTAAAAAAAAAACCCCCTGAACTCTTTCCCCACACTTTTTGAAACACTTGTCTTCACACCACTTAATCATGAACGAAACACCTCCTCCCTTCCTAAAAGGGGCTCCTCCCTACATCCTGCCAGACACTCATTTTTCCTTCCAAATCTTGCAGACCACACAGACATTTCTGTCTGCAAGGGCATGAACACCGCCAGTGATGCTGCAGAAGCAGCACAGGGACAGGCATTGTCTGACCAGGGGACAATGCTGGCAGACATCTGCACATTCTCCTCCAGCCACTTACACTGCCCTGAACTGACAGGCAGGAAGCTTTGGCACATCCTCCTGCTGACAACAGGAGCGGGAAAGGTCTGTCTTGAGACATCTTTGAACGTCACCTTCTGTGTATATTTTTGACCCTTCAAGAAATCAGCTCCTTCATCTGTGGCCTGGATGCTTTCCAGAGTTAAAAATAGAGCATGCTGGGAAATTGTGCATGTCCTCTAATTTTACACAGTTCCTTTTTTGTTTTCCTTCATGTTAAAATGAAAGTTAATATTTGAGTCTTCTCTTGGTCTCAGAAGACTTCAAGTTACTCCTAGTGATACCTGTCAAATTTTAATATTATACAGATGTTACATTCATTCATAGGTAAATATGAACGCATGTAGCTAGTGAGATGGGAAAAACACCAACAACAAAGAGACAAGGTCTTACACTGAGGCCCTGTAATGTTATTCTTCCATCAAACATTTTAAATAAGAAAAGCTGCAGCTTACAAATGTTAGACACGAGCTAAACTTCTAGAAAGCAGTACCCTCTCTGTCAGAGACACATTCAGGGATAGCAAAAACATCTTATACAATCCTGCTTACATTTGCACACAATAATTTAGAGAGTCATCAAAGCAACTCAAGCTTCAAAACGTGCTAAATTAGACTTATAACATAAATATGTTTAAGTCAGACCGGCTCCTTCAGGAAGCAGGTCAGACAAACCTTGCTGTGTGCAGCATTCACAGGACAAGTCAAGTTTGTGCTCCACAAAACCACCTATATGCAAACTGCAAAAACAGCCCAAAAGCCATTTATAGGAAATGTATCTGACTATGCAGTGTTTCAACCAAGGTTGAGCGTACATGACAGCGTCGAATACATGTATGCAATAAATGCATAGGCACCTGTAGATAACCTCTTGTATGCTGATGCCTAAGTACATGAAACCTTTATTTAACTTGCCCTCAAAGCCTGGGACACTGAGAGAACAGTGTTCTAAAGCCAACTCCCAAAACCTCATATTTTGTACAACCACACTTTAAACATGATTAAACCTAACAGCATACAGGAGAACCACTTTTTGATAAAAGAACTATGACAAGGGACACATTCAAGACAATCTTTAACATATGGAAAAAAATTCATGAAATGCAATCTAATCAAGTTATAGCCTGTGAAACAGGTAAGAGTTTGAGGTAATCACTGAGCTACGTCAAATTAGGTGAAAGTCTATCATGCCAAAGGGCAATCCAGCTAAGCTGTACAATTGATAAGGCACATACCATCAAGACAAGGAGTTTCTGAATAATAAGAGAACAAGAGCCACGTTTTGTTAAATCACAGGAGCAATTCTACATAGTAGTGAAGAGTCATGGTCCTCCAGGCAACACAGGACTACCAGTAAACATAACCTGGAGTGAAACACAACTCTGTCCTGTACTTGGAAGTCTGAGACTTCTACAGCATTACCTAACGGTGTTGAATTTGATTACACAATTGCTCACTTTTTCAGCGGCATATTAATACGATACTCTAGTTTTCTGCTTATTTCATGTTCCCTTCCACACTATTACAAAAGGGGCAACAGATACTTGAATGCTGCCAAACATAATTTTCTCTTGATTTATAGAGCAAAGAAAGGGTAAGATGCACCTAGTTTTAACTTGAGGAGGAAAAAGGGAGCTGGAATCCACAATGGGGAAGCAGACCACTGCTGATTCTACCAGACTGTGTAAACTGGGATCTAAATATTTTGTAGACATTTTATGAGAAGATTTTTTCAGGACTAAAAATCATTAGTTATACACCCAAATTTTTCTGTCTAAAATAAGAGTGCTGACATGCAGTATTTGTTTTATTTCTGGTTTCACAACATTCAAGCCTTTGCTTGCAGAGATGTAGAGCTCTCATGCTGTTCATCTCTACTATTTCAGCAACACATCACATAGCCAACTTATAGTTTATTTCCTCTGACAGAGATATGAAACACAAGTTTCCATTTCTTAAGCAAAGGTCTGAAAAACAGAGGGAAGCATAAGCCACACCCTGCATCAGTACAATTTACAACTCCACAGAAAAGCAACATGCACTTAAATGCAGCTGAAGAATGCAAGGAAGAAAGTTGTTTACATTACTGTTCTGTTTAAATAGTTTCTCAAGACAAGCTAATGTTTAAAACAGCTTGATAAACAGTGCTCAGTTCTCTGCAGAATTTTCTTATTATTAAAAATATTTGCTCTTTCTCCTTCTACCATTTGACTTCCTCTTTTCACTATATTATATTATGGCATGACTGAGCAACCTTAAGAAGCAGCTCTAGCAGCTGTGCCCACAATAAACAAATCTACCTTATTTATAGCCCCACCCCTGAATTTTTCACACATGACCAACCTACATGTCTGAAACCAAGCTATTACAAAACATTTCTTCATTCATGAACTTCAATAGCATATATAAGAGTCATTATTACTTCATGGAAAGCAATTAAAATGATGAAAATAAGGCTTTTTCTAAGGAGTGACAAAGCACTAATTAGTCAACAGATCATGCATCTGTAGCCATTAGCAGCTACAGCAGCAGGATGACAGAAATACCAACCCCCACCAGCTTTCAAGAGAAAAAATTCCAAAGTCGACATCCAGCCTTAAAATATGAGTTGTGCAGGGCTTGCAGAATGAAAATATGGGACAGGCCACCATACAGTACCACTAACTAAAACAGGCTCCCCAAAGATTAGAATGCTGTTTTGTCCAGTAGAGCAGAAAAAATTTAGTGAGCTTGGTTACTACAAAGCTCTGCGACTCACCTCTGCTGATGCGCTGCTTCTCACCAGAGAGAATTCCAGGGCTGTCAATGATACTGATGCTCTTCAGCACCTCGTTTGGAAGCTGAGAACACATGAACCTGCAGGAAAAGAGGGAAAAAAAACCATTAACAATAGCTCACATACAGATTGTCGCCTGAGATCTCCCCATTATAATATATCTGATTTTAGAAAGACTCGAGTGAGTTTCAAAGAAGTTTCTGAATCCTGGCAAACCTCTATGTTTTGCAACTATACATGTTTAAGAAAAATTATGAAGACAGCTTCTCAAAAAAGAAAACACAGGGAAATCTTGTAAAACTGTACGTCTGAGTGGTGATAAGACTTAAAATTTTGCAAGAGCTGGCAACTTGGGCTTTAAATGCAACATTAAAAAGACTTCATAAAACCACCATTTTGCTAGGACCAAAATTAGTACACATGAGAGAAAATTCTTCATGTACTCCAGCTTATGCCCAGACTCAAAGACTGAAAAGGGGAGCAAGCAGAAAGCCACACTGACAATATGTTTATGTTCCAGTGCCTGCTACATCTCCCTCTTGCCTGATTTAGCAGTGTTGAAGTGATCCCTACTCCCTAACCCACCACTCTTCTCAGCTGGGGGGCACCAGTGAAAAACACCAGTATTTCTCCCACAAACCTAGCCAAAACTATCACATTGCCAGAAGCAAGAGTTCCAATTACACACAGTATGCTCTAAACAATAACCTCCTGCCTCTGCAATGGGAGGCAAATTCAATGGTGGCATTACAGAAAAATAAATAATTCACAAGGACTCAGAGCTGTGCAGAGCACTTGGTGTCTTGCATGCAAGCTGCAACGATGCTTCTGGGATAGTTACTGACTGAAGAACTTCACTGTCCTTCATCATAACCTGCCTTTAAGAGATTTGCATAAGAGTTTAATCTTCTTATCAGGGAGCAGCTGAAGATACCAGCAAGCACACAGAGTAACCCACCCTCCTCCTGTGAGGCTGCCCCATACAGGGTTAAGCTGCAGCCTCAGGCTCCAAGATGGTGCTGCCCTACATCAACCTACGGTTTCACAAAGCACACTGCCCCAAAAAACAGGGTATCACAGACAGGAAATCGTAGCTGTGCTGAGGTCAAACAAGACCTTTAAGGCCTTGGATGATCTGAGTTAGGAAGTGCTCAGCCAGTCAAGTATCAGATACAAAATATAAACTATATCAAAGGCTAGATGGGATTTTATACAATACAAAGGAAATTGGGAAGAAAAGAAGTCCTAACACCTCACTTCACCTTGTTCTGCAAGGGACCTTGTAGCAATGAACCTTTAACAAAAGCACACAGTGTGCCTTCTTGGATAAATCAGAAATGGCAGCATCACCTGTGCCTCCCCCTGAAACTCAAAAGGGCATAAGGAAACAGCAGCCATCCAAGCCTGATAGACCCTGAGCATATGTATTTTACAGTGTAAAATGTATTGTTTGTTTTAGTGGGATACCAGGTATAAAAAATACCTCATATCTGAAGCAAACTCTTCCACTAGAAAGTTTTCTACTAGCTTAAGAAATATTTTTGAAAGAGCAGCAAGGGACTATTTGAGAAAATTACATTATTTGAACTTGCCAAAAGCTAAAGGCAGTGCTATGTCAAAGCAAACACATTACATGGAAGCATAATGGATGTGCATAAGTGACAAAGAAAATACATTTAATCATGTGGACCATTACAAAAATACATACATCATTAGTATGTACAGCATGAAGTAGCTTTCCTATATTTGGAAGTGTGAAGACTGGATATTCATGTATATTTTTTCTTATCACTCTCGTCCAACCTTAGAAAGCCCAGTGCTTGCTCAGTATCACCAAGATGTTTCTAGCCCTGTCTTTTGGGAAGAAAGGCACTGTTATGCCATCTGAACAATACAGCACTGTCTTTACTCAGGCACCACCCGAACTGGGAAGCTGGAAAAGACCATGGGAGAAAATAGAGAATTACAGGCTCAGAAACGCAGACACTGCCGTCTTTGCAGCAGTGATTAGTGGCAACAGGAGGAGAAAAGCACCTGCTAAAGACATAGGAAATAAAAGCACGAACTCAGAATTAACTGCTTGTTAGCATTTAGAATACGTCCATTAGATAAAGATGAAAGATGGGTTAAAAATCTTTCCTCAAACTAGTATTTTAAACAACTTAAAACTGTAATGATAGCGAATATCTCTTGAATATCTCTTTTCAACACTGAGACTTATTTCTTAACATACCACTTCATGCAGGTCATGTAAGTGTTGCATCATAAAAAACAGAACTACATACTATCCACCTGAATGACAGACTTAAAAAAAAGTGCTACAAAAACAGTTGTATGAATGAAATGACTGATTTCTTAGGACATATCAAAATAGACCAGTACCATGCATTTCTTCCCAGCAGCACTAATGTTTTTTCATGCTTTTCTGATATAATGCAGTATTCTTCCCTCACCAGCATCCAAGGGCACACTAAGTCCTGTCCTCCTACTCTTTCTTCCCCAACTTTTGTTAAAAGTATACAGGATAAGTAAGATATTAATAGAATACCTCCCACAAGCAGTGAGATCCAGGGGGCAATTAGAAGGGGTCATGGAAAAAGACAAAAGCAAGGTAACATCAATAAATTAATGCAGCTAATTACTAAGTACAAGCCTTGATTGTGATACCGTGTTCTTGTTTGTTTCATTTTTTCCATTACCTCAGTCCCTGTTTCCTGTCATTTGGATTGTTACACTTGGATGAAAAGGGCACTCAACTTCATAGTCTAAGTGTTCATAGTCTTAAGTTCCTCCATAAAACAAAACACTAGGTTTGGGAAACCATTTAAAAAATAAAATGGGGGGGGGAATGTGATGGGGGGGG
>VZTT01045250.1:86235-112139 GCA_013400855.1 Buphagus erythrorhynchus
TTAACTCACAAGAGCCACTAGAATTTTCCAGATTGGAGCTATCCACAGCTTTGATTTTGAAAGATCAATTATACTTCTGTCTTCTAAAATGAGGTTTTTAACTTGCCATGATAAAGTGTTCTATTTCAAGCATTGCTTTCCTTCATTGTCCTTTTAAAAGAGAAAGGGTCTCTAAGAGACTTGTAAATAAGCTCTTCTGTTGATACAAATTGCTATTCCCAGGCTTCTGCTGACAGAGGCAGCAAATCATAAGGCAACGGACAACATATACAAGAAGATGCTCCAAGAGCAGCAGTAAAGAACATATACTGAATCAAATGCACAGGAGTGAAGTCCCATATCCAGGTCAAGGAAAACTACATGGTGGGACCTAAATGCAGGAGCAGACACCTCCAGGGTAACAGGATAATTGCCATCTACTGTAAGCTCATAAATTATGGCATGATGATGGACATTCAGCGGTGATGGTCTTTTAGATGTCTAAAAAAGTAATTTCATGGCCTGCTCATAAATTTGCTGCATGTTTAAAGAGTGACAAGTACAGAGTACCTTTCAGGATTTCCAATATCTCTATTTGCAGCTCTGAACTTGATAGTGCAAATTGAGATTAGCTGTTTATTGAAATTACTAAACCACAATAAAGCGCTACTGAACTGCAATGATACTCTCAAGTTAATGTCATAAAGGCAGCTTTAAAAAACAGGCTTTTAGAGCGATAACAATCCAGGAAGGCAAGACCTCCTTCCGAATACCAAGCCCCACCCAACAGTCACAATGCTCTGCCTGGTACAACTATTTAACAGACACAGAAATCACTTTGCAGCACAGGTATTTTCCATTAAGACTGGCTCACAATTGCACATCAAGAACTAGTACAGACTAAAATAAACCTCTTCTTGAGCACTGGCTGTGCTCAAGTGTGATGGGTTTGGCTGGGACAGTAACTACTACGGGGCTGTGTTTTGGATCTGTGCTGAAAAGTGTTGACAATACAGGAATTCTTCATTACTGCTGAGCAGCACTTGCACAAAATCACAGTCTTTTCTGCTTCTCACCCCAACCCATCACCAAGTGACGAGAAGTGAACAAAGAGTTAAGAGGGGACACAGCTGAGACTGCTGATCCCAGCTGACCCAAGGGATGTCCTGTACCATATGGCATCGTGCTTAGCATATAAAGCTAGGGGAAGAAGGAAGAAAGAGTCACTTTGGAATGATGCATTTTCTCTTCCCAAGTCACTGTTATGTATGATAGAGCCCTGCTTTCCTGGGAATACCTGAACATATGTCTGCCCTTGGAAAGCAATGAATGAATTCCTTGTTTTGCCTTGCCTGTGGTGCTTTTATTGTACCTATTAAACTGTTTTTATCTCAAGCCATGAGTTTTCTCACTTTTACCATTCTGATTCTTTCCTCCATCTCGCTGTGCAGGGTGTGAGTGGCTGTGTGGTGCTTGGTTGCAAGCTGGAGTTGTGGGGTAGGCTGAGCCAGAACAAGCTGTATCACACTTCTCAGCATGAAAAACCAATTTTACATATAAAAGGTAAGAGCAGTCTTCTGTAAACTGAAAAGCTGCCAATGTTTCCGTACCAAATGCTACATTAGCACAGGAAAATACCTGGATTTTCAGCATCTGCCATGCTCCTCTAAAGGAATTTTTAGCAGAGAAGGAGTTCAAAAAGGTTCACAGGAAGAATGCTTAAAAATAGCCAATGCCCCAAAGACAGTCTAGATCAAACAACAGACATCCTGTTGATTCTTCTCTTTGTTTTTACCTGGGCTATAACCTTTCAGCTTTGCCAATAAACATTCATCTATGTTCCTCTGCAAGATGTATAGCCAGACCATGGGAAACTAGTTTATAAAGTTCCAGAGATAGAAAAGATTAGTCACAGTTGCAGATACTCGTTATTATCTGAAGTCTAAATGTATTAGCTAGGCCACACTAATGCACAAAAGCAAGTGAGCTGGACAGAGCAGCACTGAACAGGGATACCCTGTGATGCTTTGGGAGGTAAACTCACGGCTGCTTTATAGGGCTGTTCACCTCCATAACACATCCTGCACCAAGTATTCAGCTTTTTTTTTTTTTTTTAACACAGCAAAACTAGCAGATGTTTGCTTTAGTGTACGAATTCTGCTCTAAATAACTCAAAGCTTTCATGTAGAGCTAGTGAAGAAGTCACAGCTTTCACTCAAAGAAACTAAGAGGGACCTACCTCCAACTTCACCCCCAAAGAAACAGAAGCAGCTGCACAAGTGATCCCAGGCTACTTGCAGACTCCAGACATCATGCATAGAAAAGGGTGCTTTCACAAAAGTCAGCTCTGGCTGAGTTAAATAGCAGGAATTTTACAATTTTTAACCTCTGATTAATACCTGTGAGCAAAGTAAAAGCACAGCCTGGCAATCTGAGGAATTTACTTCTGGTTTGTCTCAAGTTGATAAGTCCTTTAAAAAAACCAGTCTCCTACACTTTTAAAACAGAATGAAAGAAATTACCTATTTGCTTTAACTACCTCCTATCTCTTTTCCATACAGTACAATTCTCCCCTCCTGTCCCTCTTTTCTCCACTTTTTTTTCTAAAACAGGCATGAGAAATTGAAACCATTACAGAAGCTGCAAGGCCAAGCAGCTCTCATGTAAGATAACAATTGGCTCTCACCATACTCCCACTTCATTAAACACAATTAGACAAGCATTAACATTGGGACGTATTTGTTTGAATTGTCAGCATTGTCAAATATGTGAATAAAACTATCACCACACTACACCTTAGACAGCAAAATTAACTGGTTTCACTGCATTGTTCCAAGTGGCAAAGCGGATAAACAGCATTGAGTAAAAAAACGTAAGAGCTGTTAGAAACCTGGAAGTGTTTGTTTGCATATCTTAATCCCCAGGGGCATTTAGCCACTGGTACATCAGTGTTTTCCATGAAGACTTAGTGGAAGGAACTGGGTGGATTTGGATGTGTCAGAGGTATGAAAATGTGAAGTTCTCACGATAATGTCTCAATCAAAGTAAATCCCAAATGAATACTTGGCAGCTAAACAGAATTGTTATGTTCACACATAAACCCAATAGTAAACACCTAGACCTAATATGCCCTCCTGACTATGAAGTCAAGAAAAGTGAACAAAAAGCAGTTTTAATTATTTTAAGCAGTTTTCAATTGTTTATTTAAGATTTAAAATAATTTTTGTTTATTAAAAGTTTTGGAGGAATAAATCCCCTCTAGCCCTACTTCATTCTAAGAAAAGTAATCTACAACAAATACAGGATTATAACAGTCTTGAGAGGGTATGAGATTTTTCCATGGGAGATTCAGCCTTTCAGAGGGGAAATTTATTTCTGGCTGACCTGGACACAATAATATTTTCCCATGTCTTCTTCTAAGTCCTGCACACAGCATACAAGAACTTATCTTTTTTTGCCCTTCTTTTTCTCCTCTAAATTGGATTTTGAGTAACAGTCACTGTGACACTACTGTCTAAGTTGCTGCCCATCTTCAGTGGAGCATTTTTTCATGCTGATTCAGACAATTATCTACTCTACAGAAAACGCTGAGATAATGAATGTTGATCATAGTGAGATCCTTTAGAAGCAATAAAAGATATTCTGCTACACATTTGGGTTCTACAGTCAATGCCTGTCTTCTCCAATACATCTTGTACAAAATTTTTAACTGCTCTACAAGCTACCTAAAATGGGCACAGCAGAAAGGGATAAAGAGGGTAAGAAGAAGGGCACATCACAGAAGAAACCACCTCTTGCATCAAGTCAGGTATTTTAATAAAACACATGAGAAAGCACCTTTGAAAATTTCATCTCTGTCAAAATTTTCATCTTTTGGCATCATCATCCAGCACTGACAAATGCTAAAAAAAAAAGCTGGCAAGAGCTATAATAAAGTATAGGTCTTTTCTCATTCAGACTGTACATTAGTATCAGCCAACCCTTTTGCTCAGTATTTTATTGCTACAGTGATAACAAGTTACTCACAAAGCAACAGTAGCAAAAATACACCTAAGGCACTGTAAGGAATATTAATGTTTCTAAGCACAATATTGACTTGTACTTCTGTCAAATACAGGCAGCTGTAAAGGACAGAAAAGCTGAACGTCTATAAATCAAGAACCTGTGTTCTCAACCAAGGCAAACTCTTACAGAAGAAGGGAACACAGAGTTTTCTGTGAATTGCAAATAACAGAACAACGCTGCTGACAGGCAGAACAAGTTCTGGTATGCACATATTTGTGACCATTCTGCCTCCATCTGTATTACCTGTGCTCTCCTCATCTTGTCCATAGGCCAAGTAACAACACTTACCTGGAAATATATACAGACTAGCAAGGCAACTGCAATTTTAAAGAAGAAAATGAATGAGTATGCCTAGAGAAATGTTGGAAAAATCCAATGTCACCCTCCTTGTGACAACAACACACCACCTTGTGACTGTCTATGGAGATCCTGAAACTAACTTTCTTTTATTTTAATTACAGCCCTATTTCTATTTTTAAAATATTCCTCTGAGCAACACCCCTTTATGTGTTTGTGGAAATTCAGTAATAATCAGTAAAGAAACCATGTTCGGCTTCAAGCTTTCAATTAGCTAGTTGTAAAACCTGAAAAGACACATGATTAGTTCTGTAAACATCTGAAAAGCTCGCAGGTGATTAAAAGTAAACATCGGTATTCAGTAGAGAGGAGAGGTAGGTATTTTGTACTGCAAGAAGAAAATGGTGTTATGGCAAGGCTGCCCATAATCTTTGGACCTGAAAGATAAATATTTGTAAATTTTACAGAAGGACTGTAATGAACTTCAGATATAAGTAGGTCAAAATGTGAACCAAGTGACCCCTCAGTGTCTTTTGCAGAGTTGGGCAAAACCTTGGACTGGTTTGTAAGCGGCATGTGAGAGGGAAACTCAAACATATGCAAAATATTTACAGATTCACAGTACTGTGCTTATCCGAGATATGCTTCAGCTTCCTAAAAATGAGTTACTAAGAAATTCAGAAGTAAGGAATACAGGAAAGACAGAAAATACTACAACAGGAACAACACTGTTAAGCCGCCTTAGTAGTGATACTGGTTCTTCAATGTAATTGATCAAAATAAAGGCACATGGAAGACTTTCCATATACTACGTGTTTTTTGCCCAAAACTCTTGTCACGTTACTCTTCTATGATCACATCTGATCTGTGCATTAAGCGACTTTTGGGAAAGAAAAAGGAGGAGATAAGGTTAAGTGATCCCTCCTGGCCGGTGCAGTCATACCGTTTTAACGCGAAGCCCCTGGTTTTCCTTTGAAACAACTTAGAGATTAAAAGAACTAAGAGGAAGTAGACAACGGGGTTACACTTTCTCAGCAGAACATGAAATAGACAGAATATTCTTGAACAGGAAGCAAGCGGCGAGCTACAGAGCGTGTAACAGGGTCGGGAGCGGCACCGTCCCGGACCCGGCACGGGGTCGGGAGCGGCACCGTCCCGGACCCGGCACGGGGTCGGGAGCGGCACCGTCCCGGACCCGGCACGGGGTCGGGAGCGGCACCGTCCCGGACCCGGCACGGGGTCGGGAGCGGCACCGTCCCGGACCCGGCACGGGGTCGGGAGCGGCACCGTCCCGGACCCGGCACGGGGTCGGGAGCGGCACCGTCCCGGACCCGGCACGGGGTCGGGAGCGGCACCGTCCCGGACCCGGCACGGGGTCGGGAGCGGCACCGTCCCGGACCCGGCACGGGGTCGGGAGCGGCACCGTCCCGGACCCGGCACGGGGTCGGGAGCGGCACCGTCCCGGACCCGGCACGGGGTCGGGAGCGGCACCGTCCCGGACCCGGCACGGGGTCGGGAGCGGCACCGTCCCGGACCCGGCACGGGGTCGGGAGCGGCACCGTCCCGGACCCGGCACGGGGTCGGGAGCGGCACCGTCCCGGACCCGGCACGGGGTCGGGAGCGGCACCGTCCCGGACCCGGCACGGGGTCGGGAGCGGCACCGTCCCGGACCCGGCACGGGGNAGCCCGGTCACCGGCACGGCGCTGCCGGCCTGGGCTCGCAGCCCGCGGGGCAGCGCTGCCCCACGGCCGCCAGGGCGTGGGAGGGATTGATTTACCGCAGGCAGCGCCACCCGGGCAGGAGGTGAGCCGGCCTGACCGAGCGGCCGGCGGGGCCAGGCTCCCCGGGCGGGGCCAGGCTCCCCGGGGCTCACCTACCGGATGAAGGTGGTCTTGCCGGTGCTGTACTGCCCCACCAGCAGCACCATGGGCTTGTTCTCGAAGTCGGCCTCCTCCAGGGCGGGCGAGTGGAACTCATGGAAGCGGTAGTGCTCCTCCAGCGGCAGCAGCTTGCGGAGGTAGAGGTCCCGCAGCCCGCCGGTCACCGTCTGCACCACGTCGGTGCCGCCGCCGCGCTCCCGCCCGCCGCCCTGCTTCCCCAGCCAGCTGAACATGCCGCACTGCCACTGCCACAGCCACTGCTGCCACCACCACAGCCACCGCTGCCACCGCTGCCACGGCCGCCCTGCTCCCCAGGCAGCCGCCGCCGCCCCAGCCCCGGCCCGGCCCCGGGCAGAGGCGGTGCCAGCAGCGCTGCTCCACTCAGCTCCGGGCCGGGCGGGGCCCGTCTCCCTGCCGTACACACCCTTGGAGCCGGCTGCGTTGGGGCTTCTTCTGAAGGGGAGGTTCGTCTGGCTTTTTTTTCCCGAATCCGAGGATTTNAGTCCGTCTCTGGAGGTTAACTGTGGCTGCTGCTCCTCTCAGCCCCTTGCGATGAAATCCGGAAACACTTTGAGAGCTCCGGTGTGAACGCAGAATCGCCCAAATGCTTTTCGTGTTTTTCTGATGATGGTTGCTGTCTTTGGATGCAAAAGAAATGTGTGACTAAGCGCCGTGGTGTTTAGCTACGACATCAGGCAACTGTTCTAAACACAGTGAAAAATCTTAGTATATCATGGAAATCTTTCTGTGAGACGTGTGTAGAAGATACGGCCATTAGTTCTAACCTTAGGTCCTGCTTTGGGTTAAGCCACGTAGGAGGATCACCTTGCCCATTGATTTTACGGGAGATTTTAGTGGAGTGTAAGAACACATTCACTACAACCTTGGGGAAATCAATAAAGCAAGTATTTTTTGCCCTCTGACATTAAAGTTTGCCCACTATCTAAAAAAAATTTAAAACACTATATTACAAATTTAAACACTATATTAAACACTATATTTAAACACTATATTACAAATGTACCTTTTGTGTGACACACTTAATGGCTCCTTTGCAGCACCCACGTAATTTAAATCCCCTTTTGCTGGTCCAGCATATCTACTGTTTCACATTTTTATCTATGTACCTTTCTCCATCCTCATTTCCATAGTGAATGGAATGCGTTTTCTCTATATCCTCCAGGTCTTTTCTAAAGACATCAGCAGGTTTAGATGTGCTCTTTTCATCTCCTTCCTCTCTATGCTGTTCCTCAAAGAACAGATGTTAGACTTTAGCAATGCTCACTTCTGGGCATTTAATCACTTTGCCTTTTCTTGGTTCCTTGCTTTGCATTTTTATTTAGGGCTGTGCATATATTTTGCAATTCTTTTGTTGCAATTTCCATGCTGAGTCCAAAGATTTTATACCATTTCACATAGGGTCTTGCTGACTGGTTTCTGCATTTTTTAAAATCTCCTTTTCGTAGTTTGGTTTTGTATTCCTTTAATTGTCATTACTTTTCTCTCTGTGGCTTAATTAATATGCAATTAAGTTATCCTTGTAGTTACTTACACCTTCTCTATTTTGCTTCAGTAATTTCTTTTAAATTAGTCTTGTATCACCACATCTTTAGAGGTCTGACTGCTCCTAATTATTAATTATCTGCAAAAATATCTGATCTGTGGAAAACGTAAGTACTGCATTATGGAGTGAGGTTCCCTTCCCCCTTGTCTGTGGCGCTAAATCCAGTATTTAGTGACTGGAGAACCTTACATAGCTCACATACCTCACAGGGCAGGTATGATACTGCCTCAGACTGTCCTCCCAGTCTCTGGGAATTCATGACTCAGAGCAGGACTGAGGCAGATGCAGAGCCATTGTATTTTTTCAGTCCCTAAATATTTTCCAGTGAATGCCTCAATCAGTTTTCTGAATGCATAAAATTTTATCAACAAGAAAACTTAATGTGTGCAGAGCTACCTCACTTTGTTTAAACCTGCTGGTCATTAATTTTGTCTGATCCTCTCCAGGTCTTGTGATAGAAGAGAGGTGCACCGACTTCATACATCTCTGTCTTCTCTGCCTTTCGCTCCTCCTGTTCTTCTTCTGGGTTGCAGATTCCTTAGCAATTCCTACCTTGTGTGGAAGGAGGTCCACCTCCTTGATCAGGCCTGACGTTTTCCTCTGTATTCTCGTTGAACATAAAAAACTGAGATACTGAGTAATTATTCCATGCAAGATTTTTGAAATGGGGTAAAATGCGCATTGTTCTCCATGACCCTTTCGTGTCTGCTGGAAAGCAGCAGGAAGGGCAGGGAAGTGTTTGCACTCACACACCTCGTTCTGCTTGTCTTCAGACTTCCTGCCTACATGCTTCCTGCTGTCGGTGAAATAATTTTTGCCCTTCAGACAATAAAGCTCTAACTGTATATGGGAACCTGGGAGCGCTTCCAGATTCCTGTGTCTGGCTGTGCCCTCTGGCTACATCCCATCCCACACTGTGATGAGATCCAGCATTCATCAGCACGACTGCTGTCTTTGCTCTCTGGTTTCCATGGGAGATGAACTCTGGGCATACAGTCCCCTGTAGCATGCAGGTGAGTGTTCACTGACCTAAGTGTCAAAGAGAAGAGTTACATCTCTGTGCACCTAGGAGGAGACCCTCAACCTTGAGAGCAAAGGAATTTGTAAGACTTCCATTTCTGGCCCACAAGAACAGGATTTCTTGACAAAGAACACTACAGCAGAATTGAGGAGCGGGGAAGCCAGTAAGAAACATGGGCTTGTGGATATAAGATGTCTAATAAATAAAACAATAGCATTGAATTAAAAAAAAAATAGAAGAATAAATGTAGACTTCTACAGATTCCATCTGTCAAAAACCCAGACTGCTTACTGGAAAGGAGACACATCAATGTCACAACCAAAGCGTCAGAAAGTTGAAAGTTGATGTTCCGTTAACTTCAGTTGCCATACTCCACAGCAAGTTAAATAAATCATGTTTGCATGAGTGATATTAGGTATATAACTTTAGTTTTGCTTTGTCTGTGTTTCTCGTGTCTTTTCAATGTAATAATCTCAAACACTTTATCAATATTAAAGAGTGTTTGATATTATCAATAGCATTTAAATCCAGCTTGCTAAAATAAATTAACATGAATTGGTCCTTGTAGAGATGGGTCTTAGTTGTAATCCTAATCAAGGGGTCCCAGGATCCTGGACTAGCTTACATCTAGGTCTGGAGCAGCTGTACTTTCTTCTTCAATAATTTTTCAGCAGCTATGAAATGTCTGCATTTTCTCTTTGTCTTGCTAGCAGAGGAAGAAGCACCTAAAATAAGTGGCTGAAACATGTATTTGGTATGAAAACTATTTATTTGTTCTAACTCTTACTCAAAAGAAGTGGTTTATTATATAAATTTAATATTTATTTACATTCATGTAAAGTTCACAAATGGCTTCCTTGATTTTGTTTTAGAGACAATGGATTTTGTTCTCTGTTGCATTTCTGGACTGGCAATCCTCTGTTTCTATAGCACAGGTAGAACACAAACAGTCAGTGTAAACTTCCTCACACTTCCTTGTCCACGCAGTTTGGCCCTGGCCTGGAAGGTCACTTCTGCAAGTGCAGTGGAGCACAGCCTCACCCAGCCATGCTCCTGAGGTTGTCAGCGAGGGAAGCACATTAGTTCATTAAGGAAGAGCTGCTTTTCTGAGTTTATTCCCTCCACTGACAGACAGGCTTAACATTTTTGATGACAAATGAAATGCTATTCTTGGCGTTCTTTGGCTTTTCTTCACTTCCTAATAAAATTCCTTTTCTTCTTCCTCAACAGGGCTCCTAGATACTTTATTTCATATTCCCGGGTGCTGGGCAGTCAGCTGAGAGCCGGGTTCCCTCTCTGTCAGGCACACACATGCCACAGCCATCGGGTGGTTTTTGCAGCGCTTGCTCTTTCTTATGCTGCTTTTTCCGCTCCACGGCTGTGCGCAGGGCCTGAAGAATCAAATCTTTGTTGTTCTGCACGTTGTAGTAACTTAGGTTCACCAGTTTGTCAAAATTTTCCTCTGAATAGCTCAGATTGTTTATGTAATATGGGCCACAGGCATTGTCAACATCAACCTCACCCTCTGCCATCTCTGAGGGACTACGCTTCACACCTAAGAGACAAGCAATGACTTGGTTAATTTGTGAAAAGCAATTAGGGTCTGGGTGTTTCTCAGGCATGCACAAATACTGGATCACAACCCTAAACTAAATCAGTTTTTTGCTCAACTCTGCACTGGTGGGACACAGCATATGAGCAGGCTGAGCTTTTATCTATCTGCTAGTACATAGAATAAATAGGTTCTTGGAAGGGAAGAGGTCAATTAATTTTGTTGGATTCTGAAGATTACTGGATTCCAGTATGTGCCTTTGACTCCTAAAGGATGGTTGAAGATCCCAGCCGTGGGGCAGAGACCTGAGGACGTGGAGATCCACTGCTGTGTGCTATCCTGTAATCCTGTAAACCATGTCATGGTTTCACCCCAGCCAGCAGCTGAGCAGCACAGCTGTTTGCTCAGTCCACCCTGACCACTGGGATGGGGAGAGATTCAGAAGAGCAAAGTGGGAAAACATGGGTGGAGATAAAGACAGTGTAATGGGACAGAAAAGGAAGAACAACATAATTCTCATTCCAGATCTCAAACAAGCACTATACCAGCTGCTAGGAAGAAAATGAACTCTTTCCCAGATGAAACCAGGTTTACATATGCTTTTATGCTTCCTCATCATTTCCACAGACCCTTTGGTTTTCTGACAGCTGGCATGAGGGAAAGAGCACTGTCAACCCAGAAATGGTGGGAAATATTGTCAGAGAGAATATCAGAAACACAAGAATTTTTCAGTCAGCTTTCAGTGAGACCATCACATTGCCAAGAGGGTGTTACTGTAGCAAACAAGCACCCTCCACAGTCACAGATACCCGCACCACCTGAGCCATCACAGGGAGGTGGACACTGGGAAAAGTCAGCACCTCACTGGCAGGACCTCATGCATTTGGGGAATCTTCCCTACCAACACGGATCTAGCAACATTGATCAAAGGGTTCTGATTTTCCTTGAAGGGTTTCTCGGAGCCCAACAGATGTACTCCTCTCAGCTCTGCAGAGTTACAGTGAACTGCTACCACTCAACTGAAGCAGTATGACACAGAGAATTCCCTTTCTACTTGACTATGGAATAGCCTAGTAGTGCAGAAGTTAACCAGCTTGAATATGTCAGTTTTACTTGTTTACTGCCCTGACTCTAAATTTCCCTTCTGAACAACCTGATGGATGAGATCCTATGGAAAAACTGCCTGTTCATGTGATTGTACTAAAACTTCACATGCTGTAGAATTTGAATCTGGGCTAGGGCATGGTACTGAAGCACTGTAAATTAAGCTGATCTCTACCTGTCTCTAACAAAGGGCAGACATCCTTTTCCAGCCTCACAGCACCTTCTGCAGCATCCATCCTGCTGCTGTGGGGGTCATTCTCAGCTGCAAGGTGTCAGTTCTCCCCAAAAACTGCCTGCACAGAGCCCTTTCATGCCAGCTCAGCTGACACTTAGCTCGAGGGGGCATAACAAGGACCCCTTCTTTCTCTTCCTGTTTAGTCTTGTCTTGCACCTACCTGCTGAACCGGTTGGGCAGCACAAGCTTGCCTCAAGTGTATGCAATATGCAGACATCATGCAGGTCTTCAAATTAATTTTCTTCATACCTAGCAACACCTCTTTTTAGACTCCTTGATAATATATGTTGACATTTAACATTTGCACATCATCTGATGTACACCTGATAGTAGATACACCTGAGATTAGATGACTGACTTAGGCTAGACATCCCTTTTTTCTGGAAATTATTGAGTGGAAGAAGGCAAGCAAACACCCTCACAGAGCAATACAAAAGAGCAGTGCAGTATAGAAGAGCAGTACAGAAGTTAAATCTCAGCTCTTCTTCTACTTCTTTCTTCTTTTCTCCTTTCTTTAATTCTCTCTACAAAGGGCAACTGCAGAAAGCAACCTTTCAGTTATCTGATCAGTGGTGAGAGCTGGAATAGAATGGTGTGTGTACATGCATAAATACCCTTTGTCTATTTGAATACTGTTCAAAACCCCATCTGTACACCTCAAATGTGCAATGAACTCAACCGACAAAGCAAAAGTATCATATTATTTTTTACAGCTTACTTAAAATAAAAGGATAAGAATTGATACAATTGGGACAATAGTTTCTGCATTTATTTTGGTTTTAAATTGAATGTACCATGTACTAACCTAGAACTTCTGGCTTTCAAGTATACTGTGGGTCTTTGAAGTGAACTCACAATCTGAATTAGGAATTTTAGCATCTGGAGGAGGAGGAGTAACTGAGGCAAGAGAATATTATGGCATGTGGGATATGGTACCAGGACTTTAGAATTAATCTGTTTAGAAGTGACTGGCAATGTTGCTATTGAAACTCTTTAAATTTCAAAGTGAACACACACTGTTGGAATGGCTCAGTGTTGTATTTTCATCACTTCACTATGCTTCACTGTTGCATTTTCATCACTTTGCTAGTTCATGCTTTTGTTTTCAAGGTTATCTGCCTAAATGTAAGCCTGGAAATTATTTTAAACAATGAAATCCTTAGACTCCTTGGAGCATTCTCTCACAGGAGAGGATGACAAGTATGTGAGGAAATTGCCCCTGCTAATTTCTGCTATTGTGGATAAACAGAATATTCTTTTCCTCAGTTAACTACAATCTACTTATCAAAAGCCAAAAAAATCTGAATAGGAAAATATGTGCCAGAGGGTAATCCCACATGCTTCTCTACTGTTCAGGAAAAATCACATCTTTTAAGTTCCTTGATATGGTTAGGATCTAAGCAAAGAGAGTCCAAGTCTGTTATTACAGCATAATCTGAAAAATATACATTATCCAGTAAAAAAGAGGAAGAAAGTAGCCACTGACTCTGTTAATGTGATGGGTAACTTGGCTTACCAGGTGCTTTGTATTCCCTGAAGGTGTCATTTACTAGAGGGAAAAATATCACAGTAGGTGTTTCTGGGCTCTCTTTATCACCAACAATGTAGCATTCCTTCAGATGTGGAGTTTCCTGATCATCTGGCACCTTTGTAGGGAAAGGAATTCCCTGTTTCGCAAAGTATTTAGAGGCATCTTTCAGGGGCTTGTTGCCACAATAGGAAAACAAAACAAAAGAAAACATCAGAACATATGAGAAGAACTTCGAATTTGACCAAAATCTAGTTTAATTGGGAATACTTGTGGGGCAAGGGACAGGTTCTGACAGATTATGGTACATACCCAATTTAGGTGTAGGTTGTTTATGGAGCCAAGCCTTGGAAGGGCAAAGTTAAGTGAGATGGATCTAAGTCCATATGCCTGTCTTTGAAAATCTACATTGGCTGTGTTTCACATTTGGCTATGAAAAAGTTGCCTTTAGACAAGTTTTTATTCCTAAGGAATTCAACGTTCCTAAATGCAACCTGTTGTTGCATTTATTTGCATATCTGGCCTTCTGCATCAAACCCTTCTATTGTTGCAGTTATATTGCCCTGAAGGCACATTTTCCCTTGCATAGGAATATGTATGATTGTATTGAGAAATATTAGACAATGTTTAAAGGCAATTAGCTTCATTCATTCTACTTCTGACTGCCTTCAAATCAGCTAAAATTACTTACATGTAAAAATGGGCAGGTACAGTTTACTAAATTATTACTTCCTGATAACATTTGTACTGTTCCATAAAGATGTGTGACTGCCAGCTAATAGTAAACTGTTAACTTATCTACACTTCCCAGATATTGCAGGGAAAAAAAAGTTCCTATGAGTAGAGGATCAGCTGGGAGCTCAGTGATGAAACAGAGAAATCAGTGAAGAAGAATGTGCAAGACTCACCCCTGTCTGTGAACCTGAGCTGTAGTTGAAATGCAAAATGACATCCACTTTCCTTTCTGGTCTCATAAGGGGTGGGTAACTGGTGGCAAAGGCAAATGCAGTATCAATCAGGATGAGGTAGTCTGTTGCTGTTGTCAGGTGGTTGGGCTGGGAGTCCAGCTCACAGTCTAGGAAAGAAGCACTTTTGTTCAGAGAAGGTGCCCAATGCAAGGGAAGTGCTGAGGAAAGTCTACTGTTAACAAAAAAGGACTTCAACTTTTCTTGGGTCCTAAACCTACCTATATAGCTGATGGCTGCAGTTCAGTCATTTCTCTGTTCCTCATCTGGCTTCCTCTTTTCACTCTTTATTCTGCAATTTCTTTGGCTTTCCTCTGACTAAAAGGGATTAACTTGGGGCTCAGGAGAATAGACTTAATTCATCCTCTGTGTGACTCTGATGAAGTTGGTGTGGTTTTTTGTTTTTTTTTTCTTTTCTGTTAATATGAAACAAATTAAAATGGCACCTCACTGTCTCAACGCAGTAAGAAGACTAAATATGTTGGGTGTCTTGCTCACTATTGAGCAACTTGAGAACAGGCACACAGCTCCAATTTTACATGGAATATCTGGTGCCAGACTGAACAAAAAAAATTCCCTACCTGGATGACAGGGAATACTGTTACAAAGGTTATATCTTATTTAGAAGTAAAAATGTAACAGGAAACAAAGCTCCCTGCCACATCCCTTGAGCACTGGCCAGGCAAAAGACAGCGTATGGTAGCACCAGTGCCATGCTGCAGGCACAGCAGCAGCTGGCTGGCACAGATATATGCTGGGTGACTAATTGGGATTCTCACCTATCAGTCACTAATTGATTCTCACCTATCAATCGTGAAACTTCATGAATTTTTATAAAGAACTTATTTTGAAGCCTCTCCTGCTACCTAGTTTTAGCTTTCAGTAACAAACAGCTTCAAATACTATCAGAATGAAACAAAAATGCAGTTAGCTTGATAACTTTTAAAGGATTATTTCTTTTTCACAAGGATGGTTTAAACTTTAACTCAAAGCAGGATTTTGTTACCATACCTTTCCACTTGGAAAACTCGCTCTCTAGGTAGTTGTTGTTTATCTGGAGGCCTTTCAGGAAGTTATGGATTTCTGAGGCTGCTGGACGTACCATTGCAACATCTCGGAAAATCTCTGAAAAGCTGTCAGGAGGACAAATCACTCGAGTATCCAGCTCATTTGGTCTTGTAGGGAATAGGGCTTCATCATCTTTAGAATAAAGAATAACAGTTTATATATGTGGCTTCACTGTTCAAGTCAATCTGTGCAGTCATCCTTTGGTTTGATATGTTTGGGAAACTTGGACTTCTTTCTCTTTTTACTTCCAGGATTTTCACAAATCTCATGGGTTTTTTTTAGCTAAGCTTTGAAAAATCCCTTTCTTCTTCTCACTTCACAGTGATAAAGGCTTTGTTTGTACTGCAAAAGAGTCCACTTCACCTACTAGAAATATCTTTGCTTTGCTATGATTTTATTTATTAAATATCTTGCACTTAACTTTGTCTTCCTTTGCTACTTCATGCCACATTTGCTGTCTCAGACACATAAAAAGCCACACAATAACAATCTCTCAGCCACATAAACATAATTAATGTCCCTCACTAGCAAATACAAAATCCTTGATTTAACAACCAGAAATTACTCCCTTACAAGTGCTAGAAGATAAAATAAGTAAGCTCTTTTGAAATACTTCTCTTCCTTGTCATCTTTTCTTTGTTATGTGCTTGTCTTGTGTATTTGTCCTTGAAATCTGACCCTGCAGATATTTCTTAATTTTGTATCATGTTTTTCAAATCTCATCCTTATGACTAGTTTGGAATGAATTCCAATAGTACTGAAGTTTGTGTCAATGTTTTGTAGACTTCAGAGATGCAAGGATGTTGTTTGCTCTCATTTCTCTGATGCTCCTCTGAGAGAGGAGCTGGAAGATTGTGGAATGCTATGTGAGCATCTTCCATCTACAGGGATGTTTTTTCTCCAGTTTTACCCTTGTGCTCAGAAAGCATCTCATAAAAAAGCCATTGTCTCTTTTATTTTTCTGTGATGGATCCTGTTGGTTCTTTTCACATGCGACTGAAAAAATTGCCTTATGCAATACAAAGCATGAATTTCCTTCTGGTTTACATGTGGATAATGGAAATTCCTGAAGAGAATGTTCTAAAAGGGCTTTGAAAAATTCAGTAAGAGAGTAGCAACACAGAGGGAAAAAAAGGATAAAATGAAATAAAATAATCATGTAAGAATAACCCACCTATGTCAGTAATTTTGTCTCGTGTCCATTTGTGCCAGAAGTCTTCTGAATTAACAGATATATACCAAGCGTCCATGAGATTCAAGGAAAATACACTGCTCCAGATCCCTGTCGCATAGAATGTGTTTGAGAGAAAATAAATGGGGTGCAAAGGAATTTGATGTAAGCCTTTCAAATAACTGTGTCACTGGACACTTCAGGTAACAGGGGCAGAAACATCCCTGCATCACTCTAGAGAAGACAGTGCCAAGGTGTAGAAAGAGGGTGGTGACCTGACAGCATTTCTGATCACAGAAGGGAAGAGCTGGGTCTTTATCTGAAATTGCAGCCAGGGACAGAGAGATTCTAAGTTGCTTCCTTACACCTCACCATTAGCTATAGTGAAATCTCCACACAAGCAAAATGTTTCAACTTCTCAAAAAAACCCCTGAAACTTCCTTTTTCCTTTATGCAGTTGGTGGAAGCAGAAAGAACAATGAAGCAAGAGATTGCTTTTGCAAAGGGAAGGAAGATTTCCTTACTGCTTTCACTTTTTTATGCACGAGGGAAAAAAAGATAAATATTACGACCTATTTGCACTCTGAAATGAAAATTTTATCTTAAGAATTAATCAGGGCTAGATGTGGCAGGAGCTTTGTATATAAAATTGCTTTTTAGAGATGCAGGCTGAAGAAGAAATTGATGATTTAACTTAGCAGCAATGATACACAACTTTTGTTGCTGACAAATATGTATATGTATTGTGAAGGTCTCATGTCAGTAAGCATAACCACAGACAAAATCAATAAATCTGTTAAGATGAATAAGATCACAGAGAAAATGAAAAAAGTCCTGCAGATTGTGACCTGTTATGAGTCCTGGTATCTTACCATATACTGATCCTGGCAGATAAAAACACACTAACTGTTTAATTTCAGAAGAGGGGTTTGTACAGGAGCAGATTATATTATATTACTTTTTTGTAGAACAACAAATCACCTTCCAAAAAGCAGATTCTGGATTCTGGAACTTTCTTCATCAGACGACCCATAAAGAACTCGCTGCCAAAATCTTCTGCACGAATGAAGGCACCATATTTTGGGAATCCTACTTCATAAGGGGTGAATTCCACCCATTCTAAAAGAAAAGGCATAAGACAGACTGATTACAGCAGCAGAGGCATAGTTATTTGAATAAAACGTGATATTGGCCAGGTTAAGGCAGACTGGTTTCTAATTAACACACTTTGCAAGCAAGCATTTATTCACTGTACATTTCACAGTGGTGAACATGCAGAACAAATTGTCCTCTTACATCTATGTCTCTGTAAACTTTTTGACAGTTTCTACAGAAGTGCATAATGTCTTCTATTGTCCTGCTTTTGATCCTGAATACTGAATTATACTAAGGTCTTCAAAATATTAACTATTAAATTTCTCCTCTGAGGTGGATTAGCCTTTCAGAATATTTGTGCATTGAATTGATATCCTTATCTAATCCTAAATTAACCCTGATTGGGATTAAATGTTAAATATAGTTCTGGAGTATCATTACCTCTAAAATCCTGGTCGCTGATTTTATCCTTCACATTGAGAGAGAGGTAGATGGGCAGGGGGTTTTGACCCTGGTTTAGTGCCTGCTGCTGATCTGTGAGCTTATGGCAGTCCTCCTGTTTTGAAGAATGACAGTAGCTGAGGACAATTGGATGACACAAGGAGCCTCCCACTTCATCTAAACCTGGGTTCTGACAATGCAGTGCATACATGACTCCAACTAGGATGCTCCCAGCTGCTTAGTCCAGAAAGGTGTTGTCATCCCTATCCCTGCCCCTCCCCTGCCCCAACACTTCAGCACACAAATAATTCTAAATTCGTATGTTGAAAGAATAAGGCAAGGAGAAAATGCTGTTAACCACAATTTTTATTTCAGAAAAATTGTCTGGGAATGTTTGAAAAGCACTCTTGACAGGAAATATTTCGTTATGAAAGAGTAAACCCCTCTCTGACTGCCCAGAAAAACATCTTTTCCTCAGACCTGTGACAGAGACAAGGCTCATGCAGAGTTAATGTTCAGCAAGCCTTGGCCCCTCTGCTGCAGAGCTCAGGCAGGGTGGAAAGGGCAGGATGGTTTGGGAGCAGAACCAAGGTTTGTGAGTGTGCTCCTACAAGCAGAGCTGCAGGTGCTCCCCCTCACCAGAGCAGCCCCTGGAAGTCTGGCTGTGCCAGCAGTGCCACCAGGCTTCCTTTGGGCTATTGGTCAGGGGACAGGGCTGTGGGGACACTTACAGCTCCCTGCTGGACACAATCCCAGGGAGTCTCTACCACTGTGCTGTGAGCAGGCAGTAGAAATGTGGATGTGTGGGGGGTATAATACAGGGGAATAATTTCTTGTTCCAAATTATAAATGACATAGCAGGAAAGAAATATTCATGAAGATTAAAAGAGAGCCTGGACACAGCTCTTGATGGAAATGTTTGCAGGGTGATGTCTTACTAACAGCTTAGAGATACTGTCTTTGAGCTTGTGATTTTCCTTTCCCTTGCCTTATTGTGCAGCTCTTTTAAAAGAATAACAGGATTTTCATTCAAATATTTAAATGTGAATTCACAGAATCACAGAACGGTTGGGGTTGGAAGGGCCCTTAAAAATCACTTAGTTCCAATCCCACTGCCATAGGCATGGACACTTTCCACAAGACCAGGTTGCTCCCCATCCAACCTGGTCTTAAACACCTCCAGGGACAGGGGGTCCACAACCTCTCTGGGAACATGTTCCAGTGCCTCACTACCCTCATAGTGAAGAATTATTCCTAATACCTAATCTAAACCTACCCTCCTTCATCTTAAAGCCATTTCTCCCTTGTCCCACCACTACATGCCCTGGTGAATAGTCCCTCTCCAACCTTCTTGTAAGCTCCTTTTAGATTCCGTGAGGAATAAATTAAAAGCTGTTCATAGTGTAAGTTTCCTCCTATTTCTTTTCATTCCCTTCCTTTCTGTACCAGGTGTGATGTTAAAATCTGGATAATACAGCCAACAAACTTGGATGGTACTGCCAAGGCCCATGCTTTAGGCATCTGTATGAAAAACAAACAAGCAAAAACCCCCTTTTGCATAGGGGTGGTCAAACACTGGCATGTGTTGCCCAGAGAATTTGTGGAGTCTTCAGCTGTGGAGATATTCAAAGCCCATAGTTCAGGGTAGCTGGCCCTTCCTAATCCTGCTTGCACAAGATGAACTCCAGAGGTCCCTTCCAATCTCAACTAGTTTTTGATTTACTGTCTTTCCTCACTGCTGTATTCACTAGATATTCAAATCTGCAGAGGAAAGGTGCTGTTATTGTACCTTATCATGTAACATGGTCTCAATGATGAGTCCCCACAGATCCGTGAAGCACAGCTGATGTCCTTCCTGTTTCCTCTGGCACAGCTCTTCCAAATAGTATTTCAGACGATCAGGGGCAAAACAAGTAACAAACTTATTTTTAAGTACATGCTTTCGGGCATCATTGAGGGTTTCCTTGAGATCCTTTTGGGACCAGTCAGGATCTTCGTACAAGTTTGACATGGTCCTAAAAAAAAGCCAAACAAAATATAGCCCCACAAGGAAAAGTGTGAGTGCTGAAGCAGAGCCTTGGGAATTAGTGGAGGTTTGTGTATTATGTCTTCATCTATATGAAAAAAACCCATGTGTTTGGTACCATCCACATATTTAATTAATTGCAAATGTGGGAAAATACCCACTGAAAGAAACAACAAACAAAAAAAAACACAGTAGAAAAAGAAAGCCTTTTCTTGATAGTTAAAATTATATAATCAAGATCACTCCTTGATGTCAATTATGGAAAATTCCTGTGTTCTTATCTTGGTCTTACCATGTTGTTCCAGATAAACCAGTGATATATGAGACACAGTCCAAGACATTCATTTCCTGCACACTGAGGAGGTGAGCATACAAGGCTGTCAGAGCTCTGGTTCCACCTCCTGTTGTCATGATTGCCACTACAGGTACCTGTTCAATCCCAAAATACATGCAGTTAGTGACATGGTCTGAGAAGGGACAGAGACAATTCTCCTTCTCTGATTAGAAGGAGAAATTTACAGCACTGATAAAGCAGAAAAATATGCCACCAGTTCAACATGAAGAAAATTAATAGTGAGGCATGTAAGGAGTAAGAAATACTTAATATTTTCCTCTGTCAAGCAGTTCTGCTTTAGAACATGAAATCCATTATCACATTTTCAGTGCTCTGTTTGAAAACCATTAACATAGAGCAGCAAAAAATTAGAGGAAATGGTACCTTCTTTCATCTGAATCAGATTATTATCAGATACAATAGACCAGAAAATATCAGGCTCACAGTATCCGTGTGAGCAGTAATAACTTCTCTTTTCCTGAAGTTTGCTGAAACTACTGTACAGTTATTCCACAGGCCATATTAGAAATGTCATGACTGATGAATTTAAGAGCATAGGCCAGTTCAGAACCTCTGAAACCAGAGGCTGGTGACACTATTCCCTTTTAAAGTTACAGGAGGGAAAGAGAAACCATGTTTGTTCCACCTACCACATATGTACAGTACTAGGTATGCAAGTGAACTGCAATTACTTGCTTCTGTGATCATACAGAGATACAGGGACTGGCAGTCTTAGAAAAATAATTAATTCATAAACATGAATTAGCTTCTTTAACAGTAAAGACAGCTACTGGGCATTGGAGTGAATGAATGTCATGTACAAATCAGAATATAGCGAGATTGTATGCTCTGCAGGGAAGTATGGGCTCTACATCAGAGGGGAAGGGAATGACCCATGGCTTAGTGCTGGCATTTAAAGGCAGAATCTTGTGTCTGAAAGGTCCATCTGTGCAAGAAAAACTGAACTCAGTTTAGGTCAAAACAAGAAAATTTTATTGTGTCTGCATTTGAGTTTAGGCTTCACATTCCAGTCATGGGTGCATAATTAAAAAAAAAGAAACCTGATTTTCCCCTGCCTTAAAACCTCTGTGATCAATCCTGTTTGCTGAGCAAGAATGTGCTGAGCAGATGAAGTCAGACTAGCAGCGTGCTGTGCTCACACAACAGGAACCTAAATTGTGGCACAAAGGATAAACAAAATAAAATCCAGTTTTAACTGTGAGGGAATGAAGTGCTGAATCCACTGTTCAGATCTGGCTAAAAAGAAACTTCGTCCTTGGTTCTGAGAGCACCTAGCCCTTCTCTATGTTATGGGGCAGACTGCTACTGAACACAAGGCTAGATTCTCTAGCTTTAGGGCTACAGGCTTTTTATTCATGTGTCTGATGAGTACTGCTCATTTCTTTCCTAGAATAAAGTAAGTCAGACACTAAGAACTCAGCTGTAGCTTGTACATGAAGCTACAAGGTTTCCAAAAAATTGTGACCATCAATGCTATGTTTTGACACTCATCTGTGCAGAAAGCAGAGAATAATTATGTTTCAGATACCTCATCGTCCTGCAAGTCCTCTTCCAAGTGGAGAATGTCCTTCAAAGCAGCTGCAACCACCTTCTTCCTCTTGCGAATGAAATCCTGCTCCTGGACACACAGATCAAACCCCAGGCGTACATCTAGGTCCTCCTGGCTGGAACAAGGATCAGGTATCATACATCACATTTGTAGGCTAAGCCAGCATTTCAATTGCTCTACTTCATAAACAGACATGCCTTCACTACCGGCTCTAGATAAAGAAAAAAAGGAAGGTATTAAATGTTCTTGCTTGTTCTTGGGAAAAACAGTCCATCTGCCTTTGAACTGAAAGGAATTTCTTTTCTTCCTGCCAAAGATGCCTGGAATTAAATATAGCTACAAGTAACAGCCGCTCCTTTTCAGACATAAATCCAGAAGCCTGCAGAGGGCAGTGTTTCAAAGGTGGCTTTAAGAAATTGTGCAAACTCCCACTGATGTCTGTGAAACGTTCTACTGAAGTTGTAGATTTACATGATCAGATGTTCTTTTGATGTTTATAAGCACTACATTTTGTGGTTTGAAAGCAGTAATGAAAATCTTGCACAGGCGTTCTAAGGAAGAAGTTTTTAAATGACAGCTGTAAACCATATGTATATTTCATACCATATTTACTGAAAATAAACAGCGTGATGGAAAAAGCACCTGCTTTTGTGGAAGTTCTCTTCTATTACAATATGGTACATAATGTAACATATCCATCTTATAAATTTTAATAAGGCCTGAACAATATTCCAAAACACACAGTGTGTTTCCTTGGTTTAGAAATAAGCAATCACTTCATTGAGTTTATTTGCATTTATCTCTCTGAGTAGACATTAAAACAATAAATGCAGGTGCATTTAATTATTTCAATTTTTTTTTCATATATTAGAGTACCCAGGCACTCTGATTTTTATCTTTTAGTGGAAGAAAGCAGTTAAAGAGACTTTTTGGGAAATAGAAAGGGTTTTTTTCAATTAGTTTCGAAATGTTGCTTTTATTGAGAATTTGCATTTGGTAATAAATAGATAGAGGTATCAGCATGTCTACAGTAGCCCTTACCATGTAATATTGATTGCAGCACAATATGAATAGAAAATTGGTGTGTTCTTTATAAAACCTTTTCTTAACTCCCTGTCCCATTACAAAAACCTCGTTGCTGAAAATCTTTGCATTATGTACTGAGTGCATTTTATTTTATAGTCTGAAATGAGGATGGACCAGAATTCAGGACAAAGGCAGTAACAAAGGGATTGGAACTTGATTTACAACTGTCTAAATACAAAGAACCAAGGGGAAAACCACAGGTGTCTTACCATTTTTTCACCTTAAGGAGCAAATCAAGTTTTCTGTGCTGAAAATTGAAAAGGTAAAATGATGAATATTGATATTTTATTTAGAATAGTCCCTTTCCCCCACTCAGACTGAGACATAGATCTTTTGGGTCATCATTACACCTACAAAATTCTGAATCTGAAAAAACTAAGATCTCTTCTCAATATTTCAATAGTATCCAGAGATGTGCACTGGTTTAATAGATTAAGACTTTAGGACACTATCATCTGTAGTCCATGTGTTATCTCTCTCATAAAACTCAGTGTAGCTTGCCTGGTACTAGTTAGCTACACAAATAAATACCAGAAGAGCTGCAGTGCTACAGCTGACCTCCCTGGCAGGATCCACCACTGAGGATGGGTTTTGAAACCAGAGCCTCTCTCTCACATAACAATGTCAGGTACCAGGGGAAGCCAGAGAGGCTGGGGTTTGCTCCAGGGGCAGTGTGCCAGGCTGCAGCCTCACCACTCTGTCCCAGTGGCACCCAGTCACCTCCAGCCCTGCACATGGGCAGTACAAGGAGTGTGAGCAACAGCTTAGGTATTTTTCTTCTTCCCCCTTTACCCTTGGATTTCCCATTTTATTTTGCTCCAAATAATTCACTTCACTATGCATTGCCCTAGATTGGAGGGAGGGTAGAAAACAACTGTCTCTGTATAAAGAGAAGCAGCCCTTGGTTTCTGCTTCATGCAAATCAGAAAGAATTTCAAAAAGCTTGCAAACTATTCTCCCCGTAGCCAGCAGACACTCACCTCTCCAACTACTTCCTGCTTGGAGGGGAGTGACTTCAGAGGGATTGTCAAGGGGACACTTCTCCTCCTTGGTCCACATGGCATGCAAGCACACTGAAAAGGAGCATGGAGTGCTTTTTGGTTAAAACAGAAATGTTCTCCTCTTGCTCCCTACTCACATGTAAATGTCAGGTCATGGAACTGTCTGTGTTGTCTACCATGTTCTGGGGTAACGTACAAAGGTGGGAAGTTTCCTCTTCTTTCTGAGTGCAACATCCAGGGAGGGTTGCTTGTATCTGGCATAGTGGAAGAAAGTGGGATCTGGGAGAGGGGAGTGGGAGTCACAGCCCACTGAAACTGTCTGGGTTTCTTCAAAGGATCCTCTCACTGTAAATGTTAGCTCATTCTCTAAAACAAAGAGAGAAAATGCATACACAAAGTTACTTACAATTGTAAAAAAAAAAGAGAAGGGAAAGAAAAGAAGCAAAAAGTAGATTTGAACAAATTCCTTCTCTTCTCCTTTGTATTTTGAAAGCTATCCTCTAAAAGTGATCCAAACCCCAAACATTTCAGGTGACTCTATCATTATAATGTGCTGAACAAAAAGTCAGATGGGAATGTGACAAGAATGGCACCAAATTTTAGATTGCTGCTTTTCTGTTGCAGTTTCATCACAACACAGTGAATACAACCAGGTACCTTGCGTGGTAAATAATCCTCATCCCAGGGCAAATAAAGAACTGAAGAAGTTCTCAGTACCCTAAAATGAGACCTGACTCTTATGAGCAGCAGATGACCCTATTTATACGAATAACTTAGCTAATCCTGCCAGTGTGCATTATGCATGCTCTGAGATTGCCTACCAGATCCAGCCCCTCAGGGGATGTGGGCAGAGGAACTTCTAGATTCTGGATCTTGACCAGGGTCAGGCAGAAGCCAGCTGCTGAGTGGCTAACCCCTGCAAAAAATGAGGTATTTCTGTGCATATGTGTAAGTCAAAGTGACAGAGATCCTGAGCAAAGTTAATGCCATGGACTATAACACCTGAGGAATTAAGCTTCTTCAGCGTTTAGCAGTACTGCAGCAGAGGTTTGCAGAATCTCAGCTTGGGTTTTAGATATCTTCTGTATAAGCATCTGAGTCTAGTTGTTTCTAGTCTGGCACAAGACTCTCCATAAAGTCAGAAACCTGAACCTATACCTGCTGCAGGACTGGTGGCATTCCCTAGTGCAAATTTTGTACAAATCACCTTAAATGTGATCAATTAAAGCCTTAGTATTTTGCTGATGCAATGTCCAGGCCTTGTTAGAGACAGTAAAATCACCAATATTCATTTTAAGAAGTAATAATCTTACCTGAAAAACGCTTCTTTTGCCTCCTGCTGTCCAAGTGAACTTCCAAACAGGCTTCTTCACGACACTATGGTGTGTGATGAGGACAGAGAATTAGATAACTCATCCAGCCATCCCACCACCAGTGCTGGCAGATGTTGAAAGGATCATTGTAGGAAAGGTCATGGTTTGAATGTGGGGGCCAGCTGTGTTGGACACTTTTGCCAGACACAGTGAACGTGAGAATTAATTTATTGTCACATGGGAAGATGGTGCTATGCTAAACACATTGTCATTTTCAAAGGATGCAGACAAAACGAGGGAAGTTATCATCGTCAGAAGGCTCCTCTAAGATCATGCTGGTCTCCTTAAAGATAAAACTCCCAAGAGAAAGTATCACTAAAGAATAAAGACTTGCAATGTTTCCCTCACCGACATTATAGTCAGCTATGGTAAGGAATGATGTGGGAAAGAATACAAAAGAACAAAACATTATTTTACCACTATTGCCCCATTTGTGATGATGGTTTCAGGAGGACCCTGGCTGGAAAACAAGAACAAAAAAATATATATTTTAAAAACAATATGTTCTGGATACTGTCCTGAACAGGACACATTATTATCTCTAATTT
>VZTT01045252.1:0-20041 GCA_013400855.1 Buphagus erythrorhynchus
TTTTTTTAAAAAAAGCATTTGAAACAAAACTATCTAATTACAGAGTAAATATTTAGCTTGAAATGAGCAGACAGATATTCAAAGCCATTTTCTGACATGACAGATGATCTGAAAGGAGCTGCGCTGCAGGCATTGTTTGCTGATCAAACCTAATTTAAAAATACAAGGCATAGAAGCAAAAATAGACATGACCCTAAGCACAAACATCCCCACACAGGCAAATGCCTCCTGTAAAATGCCACGGGTGATTTCATGGCAGCTGAACCTGGCGGCACTGGAACAGCATCACCCACCTTTGCTGCCATGGTAATCCCATGTGAACAGCATTGAAGGAACACACAAACATTGCCCTGGCAGGGCTTGTCCAGCTGCTCCAGTTTTGGGACCCCAGCATGGGCCCATGAAGACCTAAGGGAAATTCTTGTCCCCTTATGCATGTGACCTAACTTCCAGTTCTTGGTATGCTGGGTGGAACCTAAATGACTCTTGCTACCTTTGCCACACCTAAATTATCTGCTGAGGAGCAGACAAATGCAGGAGGAGCTGCACCTGCTTAGCATCTCCAGCTCCAAGCCCACAGAGCATGCTTGGAAATCAGCCTTTTCCCAAAGCTTTGGCTCAAACCCTGGTGCTCTGAAGCAGCCTTGAGCTTGCAGCAGAAATGGACGGAGACATGAGTCCAACTTTGGTGAGCAGGATTGGGAAACAGGAGCTCTAGAGCCACACACACCACCCACACAATGGAAAAATCACTTCTGAATGGCTGGAGCCTGTGCTCTATGACAGATGTGGGTATGGCTCCACATGGAAAATGCAGCTACAGGCAGGACCTGGGGCACCCTAGAAAGGAGAGGTATGAGAGACCTCACTACCCACACTTCACATGCAGGAAACCAGCAGGGCATTTATGGGATTAGATGCAGAAGGAAAATCCTCAAGGCAGTATCTGTGGGACAGGACAACATAAGCGAGGAAATCACACAGTATCCCTGAGTCACTGTGCCCACATCCTGGGGAATGCATTAGCTAAGGAAGGCAGGGTCTCCACCAGGTCATCCTGATGTCTAATGACCCAGATATTTTGAAATCAGAAACACAAGCAGCAGAAGTGATGGCAATGAAAACGTGGACATCATGTGGCTCCTGGCAGAATTGTTCTCTAGCACACAAATACTAATAAAGACAACTTCAAGCATGAGGTACTAATCTGGTTCTTCAAACTGAAGGCTGAGCAGAAGGCACCAAGTGGTCTTGTGGGCAGAAGAAGGTGATGCCCCTGCCCAGAGGACAGCCCATCAGTCCTTCCACACCAGCCTCCAGCCTCTTTCCCTTGGCTGTCACTAAGGCAAACAGCCATTCTTGCTATCCTGTGCCTGAGGTTTGGGATGAAACTTCACAGAACCCCTTCCTCCTGTTCCCTCCAGGAAGCCTCAGTGCCAGGGCTACCCTGCCACCCTTGCCAGGCTGTTGTGGTCCCTTCACCTTTTGGTCAATCCTTTGACCCAATTATTAGCACCATGGTGACAATCCTTTGGTCCTCCAGATTTCCCAAACAGGGGCTTGGGTATTTTGCAGGAAGCAGCTGTAAAATCAGACCACCAGCAGGCCAGGTCTGAGACTGGGTCCTGGGTTTGCTGCTCTTCACCGGTCAGTGACACCTGCAAGGTGAAAGAGAAGAGGCCTGGCTCAGGAAATGGCCTTCCTGCACATGGAGAGCCAGGAGATGCCTGGGATATCACAGACCCAGGGACCTTGCTGTGGCTTTGAGAGGTGAGAGCTGGTAACTCCCAAGCTCTGAAGCCTCTCCGGGCTGTTCGCAGAAACACTACTGAAAGAAAAGAGATGTTAAAAGATAAATTGTAAAATGAAGTGGAATAATAACTGTCCTGGGTAGACGAGTCTCAGAAATGTCATGGCCTTGACTGCCCTGGTGGGTAAGACAGCTCTGGGTGTTCACAGTCCTGCTGTGTCCTGCAGTGAGTCCTGGGAGGCCAGCTAGACCTGGCTTTATTGGTCCTGGTTCTCCTTTTAATTTTATCCAGATGACCAGACTACTAAAGTACTGTTCAAAATGTGCCTTTCTGCTTTTTCTGCCTTGCATCACCCTGTGTGCTCAAGCCCTGTTGTTCCCGTGGGTCATTCCTTTGGGCACATTCATGGCTCTTGGTTTCTCTGACTTAGACGATGAGATGGCAGCTTTTAAAAGCATTTGTATTTTCCTCAATGCCTGGAGTGAAACTGAGGCCAGAAACATTTCTGGGCTTGAAACATGCCTCTGAGCATGTTAAGATTTTGTTCCATGAGGACTTCTTGGCTGCCAGAGGGCAGAAGCAAAGGATTTGGAAAAAGATCACTTCTGCTCTGCAGCACTCCCTGAGCAGCCACCTACCACCAAGCCAATCAGTCAGGGCAGCATAGCAGAGCTCAAAGCTTGGGACCTGATTGTTTGCAAAGCAGAAAATATGAGATTCATCAACAGCCTCTTCTCTCCTCCTGGCAAGTCTCATTGTATTTTGGGTACAGATGCTCAGACTCAGTGCTGGTAACTGTTCTAGAAACATGTGGCCTCAGGAGACCGACAGAGCTGCAGTGGCAGGGAGGGAATGACATGGATACACGTGGTGAGCAAAATCTCCAGGGGTCACATCAGAGATGTACTGTACCCAGACCCAGCTCTTTTTCAGGACACACTTCCTGCACACGCAGGATTGCTGAGATCTCAGCCTTGGCAGTGCCTATAAGGATGCTTCTGTTCCTCTAGAGCCTCTCAGCTGTGAGGATCCCCTGCAAGTGGACAGGAAGTCATAACAAGGCACAGGATGATCAATATTTCACATTTTCCCAAAGGAAACCAGAGTTAAAATCCACCGTGCATCTGTGCAGCTCCAAGTAGAGCTGGACACTGCTACATCACAGGGACAAAGTGGCTCCTGGCTCTGCACCATGACCACACAGTACACGTCCCTGGTGCCACCAGTCACCAGCAGGGAGAGGGATGCTCAGCCAAGGTATTTCCCAAAGGACCCCTTTGTTTTTGTCAAGATGTTTCATTTCTAGTGGAGGCCTTGGGGAAAGGCAGCTGCCAGGGACTTGGAAGCAGGATGAGGGCATGCCAGAGACAGGCAAGACTCCAGAATATTTTGTTTTCTACATGCACAGAACTCCCCAGTTCCCCTGCCGTGCCAGGTAACACCTGGCCTGCAAATCACAGTGGATTTTGTGCAGCTGCTGCGATGTCCCACCTGAGACACTCCCAGGGTGCTGTCATGGCTCTGAGCACCCCAGGCCATTGATGGGAGCCACTGATGGTCACCACTCCTACAATTTGAGCAGCTCTGGCCAGGCGCAAATGTGTTCAGCCCCTGGAGGGAAATTTGGCTTCAACTACATTTGCTTGTTTTGAGGGCAACATTACTCAGTGGAATGCAACATACTTGAGAACTTCAAAGCTCCAGGATCAGCCAGAGGAAAATCAGGAGGTCTGGCATCCCATCCCTGGAGTTTTTTATGACCCTCCTTGCTACTACAGATGCCTTACAGCTGCTGCCTGCATGCTGGTCTTTGGGGGGACAACCAGAGCAAGCTCCCTTAGCTCATGGGGTTTTTGCCCAGTTTTGGTGTGAGGACACTGGCTGATGGTGAGGAGGCCTTTCATGGTCCCCCACAGCTCATGGATAACGCTGGGGGCCAGTGACTTGCCAGCATAGGCCCCAGTACTTACTCATGCTGCTGTTGACAGGTACCAAATCCATAGTGCAAGAGGTATTTGATGTAACAAATGAGCCTGTGAGAATGGGGTTTTTCCCTCAACCCTGCAGTAACTCCAGGTATTTGCTCTTTTCAAGTCAAAGCTATCTGAGAGCCCAAGGCTGAAGAAATATTTTGCACAGCTGCTCAGTGACCCGAATTGCTGAGCTGGGCCCTGCCTGGCCTCCCCTCCAGAGCTAACGACCCTCTCAACCATGGCAGGACCTGGATCTCAACCAGGGATGAGTTGGCTTCACCACAGCTGTCATCTCCAATGCTTCAAGGCTGTCTCACCCAATCTGACCCCTTGAAGTGTGTCAGACTTACCTCTCCAGACCTCTGGATGCACCTGCTCTCAGCTCACTGCTGGTCACATCACACTGTTAGTGGGAAGCAAGGGGTCATTTCTATTCCTTTACCACAAACCCCAGTGTGGGTCCCCAGAGAAGAAATAAAGAGTGTTATCCCTGGGTCACAGCTCTGCAGCCAGCTCAGCCCTCACCCTCAAGGCCACTGTGCAAGACCAGCACCAGCTTTTCCCCAACTCTGATTTTTTCATTTTCTCCCCAAACTTTTTGATCAGCCCCCCCCAACACAGAAGCTTTTTACCACCTGTGCAAAGCTTTGCATGGATGGCACCGATTCTCCCTTTTCCTTTCTCACCTTCAAGCCCTGCAGCCGAGTGGGACCAGCAGAGCAGGCAGCTCACCCACATTCACACTGGGGTGAGCCAAAATCCCTCCCCAGCCCCTTGTGCTGTGGCACAGGCATCTGCAGCTGCCCTGCACTGGGGGAGAGTGCAGGGACAGCCGGAGGCATCGCGCCCACGTGAGCCATGCTCGGCCAAGAGCAAGGAGCTATTTCTGGAGAGCTGCTTCTTGTGGAGCAGAAGCAGCAGAACTCAGAAGCACTGACCGAAAAAGAAAAGCCCTGGTGTTTTGAACGGGAAGCGAGGTTTCCCAGCCTCCCGCTGGGAAGGATGGGCGACATCCTTGCAAAAATAAGAGAGGACTGCAGCGTTCTGTGGCAGCAGGGCTCCAGAGGAGCTCAAAGGCTACTTCAGTAAGACCATAAACACGCCAGATCTGCTGTTGTTGCAGAGCTCCGTGAAATTGGTGATGTCTGAGTGGAGTTCAGCTGGAGAGCGCTGGTGCTATAAAAAACAAAGTGACTTTGGGCTTTGACGCTTCCTCCTGACACACAAAAAGGTGATTTGTGATTCAAAAGACAAGGAATTTATCATCAAAAGGAGCTGGGACAGAGCTCAGTGTTTACACATGGAAGAACAAGACAGGCACCAAGTGCAGATATATTTATACTCATCCATTAATAAAAGAAGCCAAGTCAACCATACCTTTGTGCTAAAGTTAGAGCACAGCGCTCTGCATGTCCTTAAAAAGGCAAGAAAGTTTCCACAAACTAGGACAGCTGCTCCCAGTGCCGGCTCTGTGCATCTCCTCCTTGGCACTCCGGCTTCAGTGTGCTGCAGCAGGAAAGGGGCCAAACACGGCAAGGCTTCTCCAAGTGGGAAGGCTGACTCCTAGAGTCTGGTCACAGGCTGGTGGCCACTGCATCTCAGGAGCCAACTGTGCCTGCTGCACCCTCAGAGACCTGCAGGAGATGACTGCCTCTAGGCAGAAACAAAAATTCTCCAGTTTCAGCTCCAGTATTCTCATTGCTTCCCTGGTTATGGGGCTCACGCAAGCCAGGACCTTTCTCCTCTGCCGCAGGTGACATGGGGGAATGCTGGGCTTGGCACACTCAGGCTGGCCCTGTGGGCAAGGACTTGGTTTGTGGGGCTGCCTCTGCCAACCAGCAAAGGGAAGAGGAGAAGCACCCAAAGATTCCAGGTTGGGGCCGAAGGGTCAGTGCAAGCCCAAAGTGAACAGAAAGCATCCAGGACAGAAGATGGTCCACCTCCAGTGAGGTCAGGAGTAGGGCTGGATGGTGCAAATCACTGTAAGCTCCTGATTAGTATTTGGCACTCAGAAATGCTTTAGAAATCACTAATTGCAGCAAGTTCCTTAACCCAAAGCTATGGCTGGAGTTGCCTGGCCTCACCTGCCATGTGCTGGGGAATGTTACACCAATTGGCAGGAAAGACATGGAAAAGTCAGCTCTCTGTTCCCTGGGAGGTGCTTCTAGAAAGCAATCAATTATCCTTCCTGACAAATAACAGATGAGCTCTCTCAGTTGTTTTCCTGTTCACCTTCTCTTCCCCCACCCAGTTCCAGCCCTCAAACCATGCTGGAAGCAGTAGGAGCCAGCATTGGACATGCTAAGCCAGAAATGATTGCTTTTCAGGCAAACTGAGAGCAGTGACAAAAATATATATCTTGTCTAAATCAAAGTTAAGCACTTTGCAGTTTTTCTTCTCCACACCCCAGTGAAACAGCTGCAAGCAACAACCAAGCCTGGCTGCACAGGAAAGGAAACAGCTGAGGGCACACAGTGGAGCGGGGGGTCACCTCTCACCTCCTAGGACATGTTGAAGTTGTTGGCACTGCAGAACGTATTTCCCCTCTGAGGCTCACACTGAAGATGCTACAGTTTCATGAACTTGACTGACCTTTGAGCAAGACACGGCACTAGATGGCCTCCACAGATCTCTTCCAACTCAAATTATTCAACAACTTTGCACTTTTCTGCATAAAGACAGAAAGAGGGCATGCAAATGACTCTTCTTCCCACACCAGCTGCTAAGCTAAACTCTCCTATCAAAAGGATGCTCAGGCTGCCATCTCTGAGCCAGTACAGTCAATAGAAGTCCAGCAGCAAAATCCTGACAAGTCAGCTTTGCTACTGGCACAGGGATCAGGACTTCTTCCTGAGCTTTTGGGTCAAATCTCCTGATGCAGCTTGTCAGTGCCAGCCTAAGTTGTAGCCTTAGCAGTCACACTAACCTCACCCTTGAGCTCTCCTGCAAACTCAGTTTGAATTCATAAATCATTTTAATGTGATCCAAATGCTTTCCAGCAAACATTACCATTTATTGACTCCATCCCACCCTGCAGCAGGCAGGCACAGCTGTGTGGCACCAAGATTCTTGCTCGGCAGCCACACTAGTGGACTCTGGGCTGACACCAAGCCCTGTGGCATGGAGCCCACGCCCAGGTTATTGCCAAACCCTTCCCCCCCCAGGTCCTTCCTGATGAGAGTGGCACTGTCACTCTCAGGTGATGCTACATATGCACACAGGATCAAGCACCATGACTTGTGATCAGCTGTGACTAGTGTGATTTGACTATCACTTACTACAATTATTTACAGTTTATAGAAAGGGGGGATGTATTAAATCAGCAGTTTGCTTCCTCAGCCAGTTTGCAGTGCATTCAAAGAACCTCTGCCTCCTTTGGTCGGCTCTACTTTGNGCCTCTGCAATACCTTTCTCCCAGCATAGCAGAGCTTCTTTTCAAGACCTTTCCCAGTTCCACTGATGCAGAATCCCTTAACCAGCTTTTCTTCAACAATTATGCAGCCCTGATTTCCAAGCATCTAATTTTAGCAGTCACTGTTTAACATCCTCTTGAGTTATTGTTAGAATGAAATGAGGATCATCTGACAGGAACATATCCTTGGTAAATACTGGGAAGGAATGCTTAAGGAGCTAGCACACCTTCCTGCATCATAATCAACAATCCTACTGCCCAGGGACACACCTTATCCCACCCTTTTTGTTCCTGGTACCTTGCATTTCCAAAAGCAATTAAAGCACCAGCCTCAACTGTACTAGGCATATTTGGCTGTATCATTTTGCTCAGTTATTGTTTCAATAATCACTTCCAGTTAGCCACAGGGATTTATTATTTGCTATTTTTAGGATCTTTTCAGTTTAAAAGGCACCTGATTAAACAGATCTGTATTTGCATGACATCTTTCACTGGAGGATTTTTAAGTACTACATAGAATGTGAATGAATTTCTGCTTGTCTGCAGCAATACTCCTTTTATAGGCAGGACAACAGGGGCAGCGATTAAAAGATGTGTCCAAACTCCCAGAGGAAATTTACACTGACACAGGAAACCCAGCTTCCAGTTGTGTGTGTTAACTATTAAACCTGTGCTAACACAGACACAGCAAGGTTGGCCACACAGGCACTGAAGGAGATGCCGATACTTCATTTCAAATGGTTGTCTAAATGGTCATCTCTCCTTCCACACTAACAGGCTCAAACACCAACTAGGCTTGGAGAGAAAAGGAAAAAAAAAAAAACAAACCCAAAAGGCTTCTTACCAAATACCAAAAAACTGGCCCTTTTCTGCTAATAAGCAGCAATAGGAAAGAATGGCAGGGAAAGGTGTGGATTTTCTGAGAGGTTGGTATAGGAACAGATGGGGCTGGGATTTTGTCAGTGTGAGTTGCCAAGGCTTCACCCTTTATCACTGTTAAGAAGATCCAATCTCCCAGCTTCACACCAGCTTCTCTTCTTTGTGTTTTACCTGCCAGGGTGATGCACCAGTGAAATTCATCCAGATGTGCTGAAAAACAGACAACACAGGGGAGCCAGCAGACTGGTGTTTCTCTCTTTTATTTAAAAACAGTGCTTCATTACCATTTGCAAAGGGTTAGGAAGGGTTTCCCCCCTTGCTTAGAGTTTATAAAAGCCAGCAACATGATCAATAATTTATACACATGGATAGTAATACAAAAAAAAGGAATAAAAGCTAAAGATCTAACTACTCCAACCTTCACAATTCCAGCTACTTGATAATAATAGGAATAACCCAATGAATACTGTATGGTCTGAAAGCTACTATACAATATGATACTTAACGAGGGAGGGCGGGAAGTTAAAGGCTGTCACAAAGCCCTGGGATGCAGATACTGCTTCTCCAGAGTCAGCAGGGAAATGGGACCCTGGGCAAGCGGCTTGGGCGTCCTAGGAAATGATCCAGGGGAAGGGAACACATCCCACTCAGGACACGTCCTGCTCCCCGGCGGTACCTGGCAATGGGAGGTGCTGGGGAGACTGCGAGAAGGCGCAAGTCTGTCGCTGCCATTGGAGGTGCTGTGGCATCTCAGCCTCGCACTGGAAATCTCCAAGTATCAAAGAGATCAGCCTGTGAGGTCAGTAAAATACTCCACCAGCTCTGTATCGCTCTACAGCCCTGGTTCTCATTTGCTATCAGCCCCAGGTTTTAGCTCCAGCTATTTACAAGCAGGATTTATCATATTAAAAAAAAAAAAAAAAAACAACAAAAAAAAACCAAAAACCAAACAAAGCCTAACAAAACCCCCAAACAAACAAACAAAAAAAATACCAAGGAAAGAAAACAAAAACAAATCATATCCCCTGGGGTAAAAGAGGATGATTTTGTCATTTGATAATGCAGCCAAACTGAGCTGCCAAAACTACAACACTCGAACACACAAAATACTGTGAACAGAAAAAAATAGGAAAACATGACCAGAACTGAGACTACTAATGTGGAAGGCCTGATTTCTGTAAGGAATTTACTTCTCAGGGAAGCAACAAGCCCCTCCACCAGCAGAGAACTGGGAATCTGGCAAGAGATTTATTGACCCACTTCAGAATATCAACAAAAATTTTAAAAGAAAAACATTCAAAGATTAACGGGCATTTTGCTGACTCTGACTGCCAGCCAAATTACTATCTCAGTGGACGGCTTTAGACACCAGCAATCTCCTGGTGAAATCAGGCAAGGTTTTTGGCTGATGCATTCCTGCTCTAACACGACTTGAGAGGCAGCATGGGAAGCTGGTCTCCCACACAAGCCTGGGCCAGCTGCAGCCCATGGCCCCAAGAGGACAACCACAGGCAGCACTGGCAGCCCCAGCAAGAAGCTGTCTCCAGGGTCAGCAGTGGCAACAGAGATGGGGCTTGGCCATCCCGAGTCCCGTTTAGGCTGCCATTGATGCAGGCACTGCAGAGGGACAGGGGCTCTCCTGACAAATCCTGGCTGGAGCGAAGTATACCAGGCAGAAACCCCACAGCCTCCTTGCAAAGGGCCCCATTTCACGCTCTGGCTATCAGACTCCTGCTTGCCTTGTTGACTGGAGTTTTTGTTATAGAAGAAAAGTTTACTGGGGTTGGAGGGCAGAGAGGGCAATCAGTAAGGTGGGAATGGAGGGAACGGGCTTTTCAGACATTAACATCACCAAAAATAGTGTTTTATGCAACAAAGAATCAAGTCTCACTGATGTATACTACAAAATGTTTGACATTATCCAAGAGCATGTCAAAATTAAAAACACAAAGAAGTTTACATTGGATGTTCATCTTGTTCACTAGGTTGGTTCCCCCCCCTCCTATTTTAAAACAGTGCAAACAGGTAAAACACTTTAAAAATTACCCCTCTACACCAAGGACAGTGTTCCCCCACCCTGCCAGGCTGGAGGGTCACAAGCAGTAGGCCCTCTGCCAGGCTGCCTGTGTGCTTTCCGTTTGGAGCTAGACTCAGCAAAAGCATTCCCCAGAGCTGTTGTTTGGGTTTCCCTTTAGTAAATTCTTAAGTGCTCCCCAAACCTGTTTTCCACTTGTCTCCATCTTCGTGGCTAGGATGAGAAGATACAGATAGGGATGGGCTGGGGAAAAACATGGGTAGACTGGGAGGCTCTGCTTTGTATTCCCCGCTGATGGAGCTCTGGGTGCTGGAATTGAAAGCCCAGCAGCCAGTGTCTCTTTTCAGGCAGGGAAAAGGCTTCATTAACCGTTTCTAAACCAGCACTTGGGTCAGCTACTCAGAAAACCCTCCTCAGCTCTTGCTGTACACTTCACATCCATGGATCTCAAAACAGGTAAGAACAGGGGATAAACTTCACTTTAGGGACAGGGAAGCGAAGTCTAAAGCAGCGACACGACTGCCCCACAGGAACCCTAGAGGGGTTGCTGACAGAGCCCTATCTGAAACATAGGTCTCAGACACCAGAGCCAGTGCTCCTCGCGGGGCAAGTCTGCTCCCTCTCAGGCACTGAAACAGCCAAGCCACAGCTACCTTTAAACATGGCTTTGTCTATCAGAACTCACGACACAGGATCCACCTAACTGCTTAACCTGGGAAAAGCTGGCTATAGTAGGCTCATACCGAGCTCCCCATTGCCTCCAGGTCTTGTCATGGCTTTTCTTAGAAAAGCTAACCCACCTACAACAGTGCAGCCTCCCACACATGGGAACCAGGACAACAGTTTGCTAACGTGCTGGGCATCAATATAACTTATTCCCAGTAGAGAATATGCTATACCAGTAGAACTGTAATTGCAAGGAAATACAGACCAGCACATTAAATAAACCAACTCTTCAAACCAAAATTTCATCTGTGTATCATCATGTGCTGGGTAGACCTATAGCAAGACAGTACAAACAGCTACACTTAAAGATACATTTTTTTCTCTGCATCAAGAGGAATCCCAGATGCCACCAGACTAGAAGGCGACAAAGAGCAAGCTATTTGCCAGGCTGCTTGTGCAGTTTCCCTCAGAAAGCCAAACCCTGCTTTGCAAGGGACCTGTAACTGCAGACCCATCACACAGACAAGCACTAGCTGCCATCATTCTAATAAGCCAGGGCCCAGTTCAATTTATTAAACGTAATTCATTTTGCATAGGGAGATATAGGCTTTGTCCTCACTTCTTCAGAAGATGGATATAGCCACACCTTGGCTATTGTGAAAGCATCTCTAGCCAGTTCATAACACATCAGAGTGAAACTGGAGCTGTTGTTTGCCAACAGGGAAGAAAGGCTGAAGAGCTCTCCTGTCATGGCACAACACTCACTCAAGAAACCTTGCCATGCAAGTTTTTGGGAGGTCTGGTGCTTTGGACACCTGGAACCAGTGAGCTACCTCTGGCCCACAGCCATGCAAGTGTCCCGGTGTCCTCTCAATGCTGAGAGCAGGAAGCTGGGCTATCAGCAAGCTCTCTCAGGGGATCTTGCAGCATTAACTATGGAGCCACAGAGACACCAGCTGCTTAATGCACCAGAGGAGCCCGGCAGGGAGGGACCAGAGCAGGCCAGGCTCAGATACAGGAGGAATCAGGCTGGATGGTCTTAGAACAGGTATTACTCGGAGATCAGGGACCATGGCCCCCAAAGGTTGGGTGCTTCTGCACTAAACCCCTCACATTCCTAATATACTTGGGTGGGCTGAAGCTGCCATGCATAGACTCTGCCAGGAGGCAGAAAGGGGGCTGGCCTCCCTACTCCCAGGGAGGCCAAGTTGCAGGGAGGGATTGCAGGTGGCACTGCCAGGGCACGGGAGGGCACTCAGGGAGGGAGAACCTGGCTTTTGGGGAGCTGCAGTCAGAACCAGCTGAACTGAGTGTGGGAAAGGGGCAGTGGGGGAGCAGCTGCCCCAGCAGGGCTCTGCAGATGCTCCTGGGCTCACAGCCTGAGGAGCTGCCTGCGGGAAGGGAAGGGACTGCCTCACTCAGGCCCTCCATCCACAGCGGGGAGAAAAAAATCCAATAGAGGCTTTTGCTGCATCCCAGCTCCACAAGTCCCCTGGCTGCTCTGCAGTGGAAATAATTCCCCTTGAATATGACTATCTCTACCACACGTCCTCCCCCTTCTACCCCAGCTCAGGCCATAAAAGCCCCCAAACACCCCGAGTCTTCTTCATTTCCTAGATTTTGTGAAACCCCAACACCCTGTTCTCCCCCTCCCTATTTTCAAGCTAAAATATTTATATACAAACAACAAAAAAATTGTCATAACAGCAACAAACCAAACTTTGGCTTGGAAAAAAAAAGTAAAAAACAACAATTAAAACCAGGAAAAAAAAAAAAGGTGGCCAACAGGCTGGCAGTTTGGTGTCCCCTTTTTCTAGCTATTCCTCCAGAAAATCAATAGCTTCAGGGTATCTAGCTTAACTAATGGCGTCCCCATTCTTCCCATTTGAGGTGCCTCCACTCTGCTGTGCACAGAGAGGCTCCATGTATCACTGGGGAAGAGCAAAAAATGTGTGGTTGTGTGTGGCTGGACCAGACACCTCCCCAGGAGCAAGACCTCTGCTTGCTGATGTTGCTTAGTGTTAAACACAGGAATTTTCCTATTCTCTATCAGCAGTGGATGGAAAAGCAGGTGTTCAACTGGAGATGGAGAGGCTCCACCAACAAATCATACTCTAAGCTGCCCTTCTGAGGGCAGTGGCTCACCCCAGCACCAATCCATGGAGTCGAGGCAGCCTGGTACAATTACACTTCTGCATCTCTCCAATGCAATTAGAGCCTGCCTCTGACCACTGGGATTACTGGGAGTGCTCTAGGAGCCAGCAGCTGAACAGGGAGGTCTGGAGAGCAGCAACTCTGCATCACATCACAGCTCACAGTCATCTAAGTGTGCTCTCTTTGAAACACAGCAAATTCTCTGTCTGTGAGAGCAGAAGGGAGATGGTCTTGGGAGCTGTGGAGCCCTCGGCTAAACAGTTTCTATCCTTCCAAGTCTTCTAATATGTAGTGTCTATATGGATTCGGCAGACTAGGTGCACAACCTTTTGTGAGAAGCTAGGCAAAACAAACCCAAGGGCTCCAATGCAGCTATGGAAGGGCCTGAAATAGCTTGTGGTAGGAAGGTTCCTATGAATTCAGAGCTTGCATGAACTGCTTCTGCCAGGTACAAAACTACTTCAGGATCACATTTAGATATAAAAGATCTTCTTCCCCCACACAAACCCACATGCTTGTCCCTCACCTCCAGCAGCTTTATGCATAACTGGTTTTTCCTCACTCACGTTATTTGAAGTAGATTACTTGCAGAAGCACCTAAGCAGCCCAGGATGAACAGGAGCAGAGCCCTTGCACACTGTGCCTCAGTGTGTGTGCCATGCTCAACTCTTCTGCTCGCTTTCTTCCCCTGCAAGGCTGCAGGTGCTTCACCTCCTCAAGTTTAATCACTTGCTGTCCACAACAGAGGTGCTCTGCATGATCCTGCACTGCATCTGCCATTCCTTGAGGAACGAAGGGGAGGAAAGGGACAGCAAGAGACAAAGATCTTCAAAAGGAGGAATGAAAACTATGCCAATTACAGCCCCTGCAGCAGACAAAAATCAGTGAGTAAAAGTTCTGTGTGTGAGGAAAAAGATCATCCTCATCAAAAACTCCTTTCAAAGTCTTGTCCCCTATAGAGCAGGAAACAGCTGAAGTCTTTGGGCAGGTTGAGGGACTCTTCTCTTGCGAAGTCTAAAGTTCTGACACTGCTGAAACTGTCACAAACCTGTGCGTGTCAGATGGTGATAGAAACAAGGAAAGTCTCTGCATTTCCCCCATTTCCAAATGTAAATGACTATTTCCCACCAGCATTCAGGTCCCAGCTACAGTCAAAGAGTGCTTCCTTCTGCAGACCAGAAACACGGCAGGTGGAGACTTCTCCCTCATGTCCTCCTGTCTCACAGGCACCAAGCATCAGACCCAGGGAAGTAACTCTGTCTGCGTGCTCCTGATTAATTGCATGATATCAGTTTCTAACAGCTTTCCTTATCACTAATCGCCTTTTCCGTGATTGGTAGGATAAGCTATGCACCAACATACAGACACGGAAATGCATTATTTTTACCACAGTTAAAAAAAAACCCAAAAATAAAATCAAAAAACAAACAAACAACAAAAAAGAAAAAAAAGCACGATCTTTGGAACAAAAGAATTAAAGGCAGAAATTTAAAGGAAAAAAAAATACATATTCAAAGAACATAGTGAGGTATAAAAAAGTATTTTCTCTTTTGTTTTTGTTTTGTTTTTTTTTTTTTTTTTTTGTTTTTCCTCCTCGACTTGCTATAGAGTTCCTCTACTAGTAAATATTGCAATAGCCAGGCCTCATGAACTGGGGGGGCTGTCCCACTTGCAGGGGGCTCACGTCACTTCAGTAGGGGGCAAATCGGCTGTAGCCACCTCGGTATAAACTCGCCTGTAGAAATGAAATGGGAGAAGGTTGTTAGGAGGAGAACTGTGAAGAGATACCCAGGACAGCACCCAAACGCTTCTGGAAGGACCTGTCCTGGCACTGACCCACCACCATCAGCACCTCTAAGAAGCAAGAGAGAACTCTGCCTGCAAAACCAGAGATGTGGCTCAGGAGGGCATGCTCATGGCCAGCCAGCTGGAGGTGAAGTTTGGCAAGTCTTGGTGGAAGGGAATTCAGTACCAGAGAGGGGACTCACCAGTCCTAATCTCAAGCCAGTTGTCCAGGCTGCCTTTATAGACTGCGGAGACCAGGACTTCTAGGATGCTCTTCACCTCACCTCAAGGTAAAGGTCTAAAATAGATATGATGACTGGGTATCCTAGAATTACCTGGTTTTCCCTCATTGACCCTAAAGAGAATCCACATGATGAGCTAAGGCTGAAATGGAGGTGCTACACTGCAGACATCTATTTTTAGGTGTCTTTTTCTCTGAGCACATTTGTATTCCAGCCTTTGCAACGACACAGATACTGAGCTGGCTAGCAGATGGGCAAGCATGTGTTTTCAGCAAGCTGCTCCACTCCCCTCCAATGCCAGCATATCTCATCCTGCCCTTGCGTAACTACTGCTGGCAAGCAGGACACCGCATCCTTCCACTAGTGCAAGAGGGAACCACGTGAAGCAGTTTTGATGCAAGATGTCACAAGAACAACTTATTCCCTTGCTTCCTAGAACTGAAAATGGCAAGAAAGGGTACCCTGAATCTCCAAGTATAGCTGATTTTTGCTCTATATATTACCTCAATATAGTTCTACTGATTCACCAACAGTGTTCTGGCTCCTGGCAGTTCTGTTTGCTTTTTATTTTCATTTTTCATTGTACTAGATGATGTGCAAGACCAAGTAATAACTGGTCTCCTGCAGTCTGATTCCTTCCTTAGTGCACACATAGATATGAATGCAGAACAACTGGGAACCCAGCACTGCAGCTAAAGACCTCCTCCCTCAACAAAGAAGTTTTTCTGGGTGAGGTTTCATTGCATGATACCCAGTAGCTGTTCTCCATGCCGGAAATGAGAAACAGCACAAGAAAGAAAATCCCACTTACCACAGCGCCAACTCCGTAGCTAGCGGCAGGGGCAAGGGCATGGTAAGGATCTGCTGTGTACACCCTGCCATAACTGAAGAGAGGGAGAAAAAGATATAAAAAGAAAAAAAAGTCACTTGGGTGGGGCAGAGAAATAGCTGTCTGACCACAGGTAATGGAAGCAGCAGCATGCCCTCGCACACACATGTATGCATCCATGCACACACAGGCACGCAGGCAGCTCCTCGGCAGAGATCCTTCGTGCATGCTGCCATGCATTGTATGAGATGGGCAAGAGAACGGCGTGTCAGGAGCAATGTGGCACAGACCATGAGCCTGACCTGCAGGAAAGAGGTCAGCACCTTTGAAATGTCAGCTAGTGCATCCCTTACCTTTGGGTAATTGCGTGATGCAATTAGGGAGGAGAGTGACTGGTGGCACTAGTGCTACTGGAACAGTAACAGCTGCTAAATGGAAAGCAGCGAGGGATTCTCCACTATGAGAGGAGTATAAATGTCAATGTGCTAGGATTAAAACATAGCCTCACTGCACAGGCAATGAAAAATCTTAAGGCAAGCACTCTAATGAAGACAATCCTTCATATCTATTCACAGCTGCATGTTAAAGCATCCTAGAGCACTGCATGAGCTGAGTCATTTTTACTTTATGATGGGGAATCAAACACACCCAGTGCGTAAGTAACCTACCCAAAGCCAGATCTCTGACTTTGAGGCTGTAACCACACTGCCTGCTTTGTGCAGAGGAGAATCACAAGGATTGGGAAGAGGCCAAGATTTGTGCCAGCTCACACACACTGAAGGCAATACTGTCCGGGAGCAGAGACAAACCGTGCATTCAAGTCCTCTGTGTTGGGTGGTGCATGCATGCGTATGCGAGTGCAGGTAAGACTAAGAAATTGGGGAAAGAAGCAGAACTTCTGTGATGGATCAATGCTCCTTGAATCCCTGAGCACAGTAAGCTAGCCCCCATGGACACCTCTCCCTTACATACCCATCGCTGTAAGCTGCTGCAGCGGCTGCAGCGGCCGTGGCTGCTGTTGCAGTAGCAGGCTGTGCATATCTGTAGGCTGCATATCCACCCTGCAGGAGAGAAGAGAACTGACTTTACAGATACCTGTCCACCCATGCAGAGCATAAAAAAAAAATTTAAAAAGTCACACACATCACAAGGAGAGGAAGTGTTTCAAACTGCATCAGCTCCCATGTCATGTCTATCGCAAGCATTACCCATTAAGTCATGTATATTCCTTTCCTTAGAGGACCAGGGAGGCCCTTCCATCGCCCTCTTTAGCAAAAGGAATGCACTAAAGGAAGACTGAGCATTGTTACAACCCTACAGAAGATGCAATTTGGCATGGAGGAAATGGAAACCAGGAAAAACCTGGAATCTTGTATGCAAGGTAATTTTTATGGCCTCTTCCTCTTAAGGAGGGGAAATCAGTGGTGGACACTTTATATGAAGCATTTTAGAAAGGAGACCATTCAGAGAAATTCCTACTTTTTTTTTTTTTACCCTCTCTCTTTTACAGCCAGGAAAACCCAAAGTTCTAGAATTTAATTGGGTCCACAAGTGCAAAAGTATCAATAGCCAGAGAAGGCGAAAAGCAATCAGGAAAAGATGGTCAGAGAAGACAGTCCCTGGTGGCTTCAGGGCTGTCAACAAGCAAACCAATATTAAGGCCAACTAGACTGTTCTCCCCTCCTCTCCATATTAAGAAGGAAACAGGTCAAGGGAAATTATGCCAGAACAGTCTGTTCTTCTGCTGTATTTCTGCCTATGCTACACACCTGTAGCAAAGGCGATCAGAGGTAGTTACTAAAAATGTACTTAACAGCTGTATTGTCAAAATGTGAATTCTGACTCAGAGAAGACCTGTGAGTCTCCTCCTGGCACTCCCACAAGGAGGTCTTGGGGCAGAGCAAGGCCTGCAGTACTGGAAGACCAAGGACGAAGGTGGCACAGCAGGCAGCAAAGGGGGCTCTGAAGCCCTGGTTAGATCTTTACTGTATTTCTTAACACAATTTTTCTTGGTGAAGGAACCATAGTTTTGACTTTCTAGAAACACAATGAGCCATAAAAAAAAATCAGAAAATTCCAGACTGCTTCTGGATTTTTTTTCCTTTTTTCTTTCAATTGACATTTCAGGGTTTGAAGTACCAGAAGGCAGAGTTATGCTCTTCACCTCCAGAATCAGCTCAACATACCTCTACCACTTCTTCCTTATATACCTTTTGCATACATGTAACTTAGAGTACAAGATCAGCTCCACTACAGAGCTGTGTCTTTGCTCAACAGTGCTCAATTTGGACCTGGGTAGCTTTTAAATTGAAGTAATGATTTTAAATTAACATTGGTTTCTTTCGTGTGGCCTGCATTAGCCCTGTGAAAGCTAACGTGCTATCCAAAACATGTTTGCAGACCCTTTCCTATTCCAGAGAAAAAGGACTTGCAGCCTCCTCAATCTTCTAGTTAACAGGAGAAAAAGCAACAGAGATCTATGTCTGTGAAACATCACAACATGGCCTGGAAATGTTACAGTTTAGCCCTTTTAATCTCACCTGGCTGTTTCAAATCCTGCATTTTGGATTGAAGGTTTGGGGATGTTTAGCTTGGTTTTGCCATGCTATCATTGCACCACCATGTAAAACATGACAGAGGCAAGAAGAATGAGGTGCAGCCTTAATCCAAATCAAACCCTCATTAAACTCACCAAATTAAGACAAAACTTGGTATCAATGCAATTGTAGTATTCCCCTTAGGCTATGAGCTTCCTGAACCCTTGGTCTGTCACTTGGGCACAGTGTAGGAGGCCTTTTTCCAGGCACTATCCTCCACAAGGCAGCTGGCCTCTGGATGCACTCTTGATTCCCACTCTGTCCCCCACTTCCACATTTGCCAGTCACATTTCAGACCAGAAGCCACTTCTAACGTGCCTGGCACATACTCTGAACATGACAGCAAGATGCAGTTTGAAACCAAAAATGCTTATCATATAATTCTCTTTTAACTCATGTCTCTCATAAAGGAAAATGAAACAGAACCAAAACAAAACAAAACAAAAAAACAAAAATAAAGAAGAAGAAAAGAAGGGTTGGAATCAGGTGTGGGAGGGGGAATGGAGTAACATTTATTAATCAAAATTAAAAACTAAGCATGCTGACATCTGGAGCTAGAACAACCAGCAAAGTCACCACGTTCAGACTCATATTGGCTAGTTCTATCTATCCCAGCATTCTCTTGGGACAGCAGTTCGCCCTAGGCTCTACCACAAGCTCAGTGAAGTACACAGCCTCAAGTACTAGAGCGTGCAGCCACAACAACCTGCTATTACGGAAACAGTCAGTCACCACTGGAGTTAACATTCCAACCTTAACGACTCCCGAAGCACCCCACCCTCACCCCCCAGAATGGCTCCCACCCTAGCCCTGTCCCACACCACAATGTTAATAATTATAACAAGCAATAACCCATCTGTTATATCAGAGAAGGGAACAGAGACTCCACTGAGAGATTTAGAGCGGGATGTTAACATTTCTTCAGTCAACTGCACAACAACAACAAAAAAAAAAACAAAAACAAGAACAAAAAAAACAGGAGAAATAATTCATTGGAGAAATGAAGTTAAGAAATAGCTGACGTGTATTGCTTTTTAACCATGCACTGATGCAAAATTGAAGCTACTGGTTATTTAAAAAAGGAAAATAAAAAAAAAAATCTCACTATAGAGGTACACACGTACAGGCAGACTGCTCATTTCAAAGCAATCTGCAAAGTCTACTTATGTGTACTTCAAATAAAACCAAAAATGGGGATCATAATGGCCATGGTGCATTCCTGTAATAGGAGCAATGAGTGTGGACAGCTGGGAGATTTCTGAGACGGGAATGTATTTAGCATGACCAGCAGGTCCAAATACACCAAAATAGGGTGAAGGAAAGGGGAAGAACTGTTGCAACTATACTTTATTTTTTCATAAATCCTTTTACCAAGCTTTGGGATCATACAGAGCAGACACAGGTTGCCTTACCCAGCTGATGCTCCATAACCCAGGATCCACCTATATAATTCAATAAATGCATCTAAAGCCTGCTCAGCTTGTCCAACACACCAGATATTTTCTCCTGCTATGCCTGTTCACACAAAACTTGTAAGTGATATGCAGAGCTCATCCACAAGCTCAGCTGCAGGGTCCTACGACCCCTAGTGATATCTGGTGCCACCCACTTCAAGTACTCCAATAAATACAAAATATAACAGCATACAGCATCTGCAACCGCAGCAACAAAGAGGAAAAAATGTATTTCCAAATGAAAGAAATAATTTATTAAAAAAA
>VZTT01045252.1:20046-35573 GCA_013400855.1 Buphagus erythrorhynchus
AAAAGGCCCCAACCAGCTTCAACACATTCCTTCAGTGCCACAGCCAAACTGCAACAGAAGAAACCACTGAGTGGCACAGTGCCTGAAACTCAGGACAGCCATGCAAACTCCCACTCCACCTATTTGATTCCACAGGGACAGGTTACTCATACAGATCCAGTTTTTTAAAATCTTTAGTCTCATTTCAAAAGAAGTAAATGTGGCTGAGCTTCTTGCAAAGATGTTATGTCAGAGATGTTTCTATCAATGGAACAGTTTAATTACTGCCTCCGTAAGGAAATGGGAACTAGTGAGAAGGCTTATGCATTTTTACTGGGCATTAAAAACAACCAAAAGAACTGTGTAAATCAAGATTAGGTCTTTTTGGTACAGGCTTTTGGATTGTCTGGGGAGCATGTGAGAAAAATTAACACCAGCCTAAATTCTGCTTATCTTTCTTTTTCTCTGTCTATCCGGCCTTCCAGTCATGCTGGGCTATGTTGGATGCCTTTCCTTGCATACTGTTTGAACCTACAGACCTAAGCTGTCAAACAGCTGTATTGCTTAGGTATGAACAAAAGCCTAAATTTAAAATTATTCTTCTGTGATGTTACTGTCCTTGGCTCATCAACAAAGCAATATTTTATCTTAAATTCCTTCTTTGACATTAGATGGCAGCTTTTCAGTATTGTCTTATATTTTCTGAAATAAGACAAACATGGAAAAACAACATATATAGGAAGCTGCAACCCCTACTAAAGCAGCATTCCAATTACTGAGCGTGTTAATGAAAACAGATTATCATTTTATAAAGTTCAGCTCAAGTACATCTTCTCCTCCATTCTTCAAATCCTTATCAGGTGATCAACCCAACGAGCAAGAGGAAATCCAAAACTACAACTTACTATGCCGGTGTGGTATAAATCTCCCTTTTCTTTTTCCCTTCCTGCCTTAGAAGGGCACACAAAGTATGTCACTGCCCTCTTTACTCCAAAGATCCTTTCTGCCCCTAGGACACAAGTGTGTCCAAAACCCTGGAAAAATGTGTAACTCATGGTACTAGTTAGGTACATTTTATTGCTTGCCAGGTTTAGGCAGGAAGCCCAATTTTAGGATCTTTTATTTGTCATCTCTCAGATGTGTCTTCTCCACCCCCATACTTCCATATAACAGAAGTTAAGCAGAAAGGACTAGACCTGCTTCTGGTATTTCTGTATTAGAAGGGTGGCATACGTGCACCAGGAATGAGCATGAATGAAATTAGAAGAGGTGACAGGACAACAGTGTCCATTGCAGCAGGTGCTTCTACATGGTAATGGGACAAGCATGACCTTGTTAACCCTTCCACTGAATTAAGGTTTTGTTGGTTTTTAGTTTTTTGTTGGTTTTTGTTTGTTTTTTTTATTTTGAGTGAAACGCCACTTGGTATGAAATCTGGACACACGCCACCCTGCTACAGCAGGGGCTTGGCTCACACATGAGTCTGCGCTGCTCTAAAAAAGCCTCTGTTCCCATCTCTAATGTGGTGCTGGAATGGTTAGTATAATTCAGTTTTTTCCACTGCAATCCACAATCTGATTGGTTGGCAGGTCACACTGGCACTCCTACCTGAGGTATTTTAGCGCTAATGATTGGTTCCTGTAAGACTATTCTATAACAGAACACAGGAAGAGCAGTTCAAAAAAACACAGCTGTGGAAAGAAACAATCATACAAACAGCCCACAGCGGGGCTCACCAGCCTTTTCTTTCCAGTGGATGCAAGCACGCTTTTCACAGGCAGGAGCAGTCTTCGCACGGGTGGGTTTGTTTGGGTTTCCCCCCCGCCACCCAGATTGACCCCATTGTAGAAGAAAGATAACCTTTCTTATGATCCGAAATGAAGCCCTCTGCATCCTGGGGCAGGTTGTTTTATCAATTCAGGTGTCTTGCCAGAGTGGGACGCATCCAACAACAGATGGAATGCCTTCTTCACAGAAGAAATGGCTAGCAGGATGGTTGCCCCAGGAAAGAAAAAAGGAGTGAGGAAAAGGAGGAGGAGGAAAATGAGAAATTGGTGCATAGCATATATGCAGAAAAAGCAGCCCAAACTTGGGACACTTCCCTTTCATCTCGCCTACCATTAACCACTCCCTGCCAGCTCAGCTCCTTTCCACAATCCTATGGACTCAGAAGTCTTAAGAGAACCTCCATTTAATTTCCCCTAGTCCTAACTGAAGTATCCTCTGCCATACCTTGCAGAATCTCTGTAAACCCTATCATAGCAACCAGAGGGATGGAAGCACTGCAGTGAAAAGCACAACAAATCACTGAGACACCGGGACACTGAAGTTATTCCACCCGTGCCAAGCAAATTATTTGGAAGGGCAACTTCAAGTTTGGATAATGGTAACTTTTTCCTGAGCTCCATTGGAGGCCTCTGGCCAGCAATAACATAGGAAAAAGCACCACCATCTACTTCAATGCAGTCTTCTCTTCTATCATCCTGCTTTATATGACAGTGGCACCACTGCCACCAACAGCAAAGTCATCAGAAATTCACCTAATGGCTCCAACCTGACCTGGGGGCTCACCTTTGTGTTATATGGTGGTACTGCTCTATAGCACCAAGTGGTTATGGGTATTCTTCACTGCTGCAGTTTCTGTCCTCACATGTTAAATAAGCCTCTCCTCCCCAGCAAAAGCTCTGAAGGAGCTTTCTCAAAAAGAAATAGGGAGTAACCCTGGCCAGTCCTCCCTTTCAACATGGCAGTCTTTTATATGCCACACTCTGTGGGAAGAGGCACTAAGCACCATTTATTTTCTTGGTTACTTGCCATAGCCAAGTCAGTGTCTGTAAAGGTAGTGTTTTAGGAGTGAGGCAGGAAAACGTAGAACCTTCTGTAGTCCTTGGCACAGCTTTATAAAGAAACACTTGACTAGGCAGATCAATCTTTAAAGGACTGCACGCATGACAGTACATGGAAGAGTGGAAAAATGCATGCAGTTCTCTCTATCTCAGAGAGCACATCTTCCAACTGCTGTACTAGGGCTGGAAAAAGCACCTGTCCTGTACTTGATCCTCCATATAAGCCAACAAAATCCAAAAGCTAGTTCCATCCATTATCCTGAGTCTAACCCCAGGGTCCTCTTTATAAATGTCAGGAATAGCACCTTCAAAGGAGCGAGAATGTGAAATTCGTGCTGGCAATTGTGCCACTACCCAAACTATACAAACCTTCCTGGCTCCAGAGAGCTATGACCTACAATACAATTGGGAACTCTGATAAAGCCAGGCAGGCCACGAGTTGCAGTGGCAGTTGTGGCCCTGAACATTTTTGCTTTGAAAGGCAAGCTCCCGCTCTGCAACAGCTCTCCCCTGGAGGGGAAAGCACTTTTCTCACTGGCCAGTTCAAATGCCTCCATCCACAATCCACCTATGTACACACAGACACCCCGGAGATTTGCAATACAGACTGACTGGGTAGGACAAAGATAATGACAGGACAAGGTCTCCCGTGGTATCACAGCTAATTCCCAAACAGGAGAAGGCTGCTGACTCTTGTAACTGAACATCTCCATATATTTGTACTTTACAATTCCCTGAAGAGGCGAGAGAATCTAGCCTATTTAGGTGCCATTCCTACCAGTAAAATGAGATGTCAGATTTCACTCTAGCATCTCAGCCTCCATTTTTAATCAGTCCCAGTGTCTTCCCCAAAGGGATAATCTCCGCATCCCAGTGGCACATAAACATTTTTAAACATACACCTTGTTCAGTGTCATGTGGGCTGCACAAATCAAACCTGAAAGGGCCCCAAGAGGGAAGAGAAAGGGGAGGGAAGAGGGGGAGAAGGAAAGGGAAGGTCTGAGGCTAAACCAGTCCTGTTATTTTTATATCCAAATTATGTAAATGAGAGAAGTGTTGAGAGAAATTTTAATTTGCTAATCATCTCTCAGGTTGATTAGTACCAGTGTGCATGTGGGGGACAGGACACCCAATAAACTGACCCTGGCAATGATCAGGAAACCCAAAGGCTTAGGTCTTGCACCCAGGGGCAAGCGCAGTGACAGAGAAGCATGCTTGCATTCCTAAATATATAAATATATATATCCACAAGGAAGAAGAAAATTAAAGTAAATGATATTTTAAAAACCAAACCAAACCAAACAAACAAACTAAAAGAAAAAGAAAAGAAAACAATAAAAGGCTGGCTTGTCAGGGGTTGGGGACAAGAAGGCTCCGGTGTGTGTACTTACATAGAGGTCAGCACCGTAAAATCCGTCCTGGTAAACCACACTGCAGAAAATCCACACAAAAACAAAACAAAAAACAAAAAAACAAAACAAAAAAAAGAAAACAAACAAAAAACAAAAGAACAGAAAACACATTCCGGTTATTGAGGACGGCAGCATGCACATGCGTTTTACACAGGCAGGTGATGTATGAATCCACAACCTGGGCTTTTGGCAGGAGCAAATCAGCAAGAGAATGTGTGTGTGCACGCACGGCTCCAAGTCATCTTCCATGGCATGCAAAGGAGGAAGGGGTGGGCAGAGGGGGAGACAGTATGCGAAGGAGAGAGGGAGGGGAACCACCATCTTGTACAGTAAATATTGATTCAAAAAGATCTGACATCCTGAAGAGAGACACAAGGGTTTAGAAACCTCCACTCTGGTTATTCTCCTGGAATGATTTTAGTTACCCCCTAAAACACATGGAAACATTGGCTTCATGAAGTGGGCTTGTGAAATTGAGGAGCCCCTCACAGAAGGCATCCCACAGGGGCTGGAGTCACCTACGTCAGGAAGTGTGGTTCAGAGACTTGTGCCTGATTACATTTTTCAGGCTTCACAGGGCTGCATGACTTTTGTTTCTGACATCCATACATCACCTGCTTTTACCCTGCACATTAGACATGCGATAAGATTTGGCTGATCACACAAGCATGCAAAGTATTATTATTCAGCATCTTAAAGAACCGATGCAACACCTCAGGAAAACAAGTCAATCAATTCTGATCAAAGTAAACACAGAGAAATGTAATTGAAAAGAAAAAACCAAAAATACCCACAATGCATTGCTTTCACAAGCAGAGATAATGAGCTAAAAAGGTTAGGTGACTGATCCAAGATCTGAAAATTGAAAGGTGCAGTGGGAGTCCCTGGTAGTAATGACTTATTCCATAGCAGAGAGGAGCAACTGGAAGGGTTTCCATGGGATGGTGCTTTTTCTGCTTTAAGCCATAGTTTTTTTTCTCTCAGAACTTCAAGCACAAAAACCGTTAAACAGAGCCTGGGGTTCCCAAATAGCTGCTCTTAACAGAGCATTCACTAGCATAAGACTATACAGCTCACTCTGGGGATGGGGATTGGGGAAAGATGAGGAAGGAAGAGAGGGGATGCCCCCCACCCATTTGAGTTCAGCATCTGCTTCACATTCTGAGGAATCTCCTCCAGCTTTGTCCTCTGAAGAGCTCCACACAAACTCGCTCAAGGCTTTAAAAAGCATTAACCCCCAACATCTGTAAAGTTTATGGATCTGATGTGCATGACTTACCCATAGCATTAAGGAAAAAGAAGGTATGGAACACTAGCTATTCTTTTGACTATCATTTTTTCACTCATCAGATGGAATGTGAAATGCTGCCAAGAGCCTGCCACCTTCAGACACCCACCTATTGTAAGGCACACACACAAAAAAAGCCCAGCAGATCTTGCCAAAATTCTGCATGCTATTACTAAAATAATAAAACAAAAAAAAAAAATCTTGCAGTGTTAGCTACTGCTTGGATAATTTAGTCTTGCTGCCTTCCCCAGGAAAAGTACACTCCATTCCCAATGGACAAAGTTACTGTAGTCTCCAAGAGCGCTGGGAGCAGGTATGAAGATAGAGACCCTTGTTAGAGGAAGAGGGGAGCCACTTCAGCAGGGAGAAGCAGGCCATAAGATCATGTTTGTTGAAGCTAAATTTTTACAACCACATAACAAAGAGTTTGGCTCCTGGGGCAGTGACTTACATTGCTGGGTTCTCTATCTAGGACCAGGAGTGTTTTAGCAGTGATACTCCACCTGCTCCTGCAGGAAAGGCAAATGCATGACAGAGGAAGTGACTTGGTTTATGAACAGGTTAGCAGTTTTAACAGTTATTCCAAACACAATCAGTTGGATGAACATAAGCATTACCACATTGGATCAGGCCACTATTTCTGTCAGCAAGAGATGCTAGCATCAGCTCTCCAGAGAAAACTGCAAGGAACACTAATAACAGGTCAGAGTAAGGCTTCCTGGATCTAAACACCCAAACACACGTGAATCCGCCATCTCTCCTTTAGTTAGGATTTGACTGACATGAACTTCCAGGACTGAAATTTAGAAGGTTTATTTATATGGTAGAATATCCACATTTGTGATTCTTAATGCTAGCAAAACTGAGAGAATTCCTTCATCTCAGAACCACATTCTGGTTATGTAGCTTGACCAGAAGTATACAACAGTCTGGCAGCCAGTCAAATCTTGGTGCAATCTGTAAAAAGCCTACTAGCTAAGCTAAAAGACATCCAAGGGAAAAAGAAATAGGCTGGTTTTGTAAAATAGCCAGCGTATCATTTAAGTGTACTAAACAGTTGACTGTGTTGTAAAAGGAACGAAAAAATACTTCAAACCCTCAAAGTTCTCTGCTGCCCTGTATGTAGTCTTCTATCTACTTTGGATTCAAATCAGTGAATCTTGTATATATTTACACTCCTAGACGAAATTGTTCTTTACTATGGCAAGTCTATTCGTCACATAGGTATTTAATGACCATGCACAAGTCCATGACTAACTTGTGGTTTGAGAAATAAAATTTATCAAGCTTATTTAGCTTTGAGAGTTTTACAGTGGGGAGGGTTTTTTTTGCTTATTTAGCTTTGAGAGTTTTTCAGACTGTCTAGATTCTTACAGCTTTTGGTCTGAAGTGTTATTTGCTAGCACTTTCATTTAAAAGGCGTAGTTGCTACAAATCAGGGCAATATTCCAGTACAGTTTTTACTCGTGCTATATATCAGAGGTTATAATGTCTCCTTATTTCTACCAAGTAGCACCTCAGTTAAAACTGAAGGTTGCATTAGTGTTCAAAGTCAGGTTTAGGTGACTATCTAACATCACCTCCAACAGTCTAAGCAGTTGCTTTCTGAGTTATCCAAAACCTTCTCTGGATAAACAACCATGGCCATACATAAGTATGGGCATTCTACATATGCATTAGCAAATCTTGAGTTCTTGAAATAAATATTAAAATTATTAAGAACTATGATTTCTTGCACCTTCCTCTGGTTTAGCACTTGACACTGTCAATACTTATTCTAACCTGGATGGTGCTCAGGTCTGATCCAGTATGGCAATACCAATGAGCTTTTATTAATCTACATTCTGTATTTTTAAAATTCTGCTAAGCTCCCAAATGCAGTGATACCATTAAGTTTCGTAACTTAAAACTTAAACACCACTGAAGTTTGTGAAAACCAATTCCTTCTATCAGGTTTTAGTTAACCTGCAGCTTACTTTACTGTCTTCTTCCACATTACTCACTATGTCTTGGTCATTCATGTTGCTGACTGATCTTATGATGTCATCTTTCCACTGGCCAGGAAGAAAGTAACCGATGGAGGGTAAGGTGTCAGGAAGGTGTGCCTGTCCCTGACACCATGGAAGTCAACAGTGCCCACATGGAGTGGCAGCTGTCCTACAGGTTACTGCAATATGGAATTGAATAGCACATTTTGTATTATTCCACTAAGAATCAAATTTGTTCTACAAAGTATCTTGTAGAGACTCAGACTATGATGACAAAAAAACACCAGTAGTAGTTAATTACATCCCAGTGCTTGGGACTAGGGACAGTTCTGGGCCTCTGTGAATCTGCCTTGCTTACTGGTGCCTCTAAGTGTTTACTAGGTAGAATGCTGCCCATAAAGTCATGGGATCAGTCAGCAGGGTCAGAAAAATTCAGTGTAATACCAGTAAACACAAACATGAGATGGTATTTGCAAGGGCTAATCACTGGAGCCTGGCCCATATTTCAAATGAAAATAAACCTTTTAGATGGGACTCAGGCTGGATTTACATCAAAGACAAGGCCCTCCTAGTGCCCCACTTGTGACAGCCTCTGGCTAGGAATGCTCTAGCTGTTAGTCCCAGGGATGAAAAGCACATTCACCCTCCCTGGTGCAAATACTTCATATTCTGCTAGACGGCAGCACTTAGCTCAGCTTTGCTGCTTTGTTTCATTGTGGAGCACTCCCCAGTACAATTGGACCGGGCCATTTTTAGAGCAATAGACAGACAAGTTACAGGTCAGAGGCTATGGTCAGAGGATAGAGAATATAAACTAGGAGTGGTGGCAAAAAGGTGATTTGAAAACCCAGAAGAAACACCCTGTTCAGAAGACCAATGTTTAGACAAGAGGTTTCATTTAAAGTCTTCTGGTGAATTAAATACAAACATTACCAAAACTGCCGAAGAGCAAAGCTAGACAGATACATGACCACTGCAGCTTGCTTCCTGCAGGTCCACTTTAAATATCAGACTAGATTCTAAAAGGGTCACAGTAGCTCTCATTGCTTAATCTGCTACAGAAGGTATTGTGAGCTTATCCAGTATATATCAGGCCAGTTCCCTGCACTGATGTGTATGGATTCCACTTTCCTTTTTAATAAAAGATTTATGATTTTTTTCTTTCCTTTTGGGCCTAGTGTAATGGAAAAGAAGGGTCAGTCCACATCTCTGTGTTGGAGGATTCATTTCTACTCCTGTTCTTTCTGAGAACACTGCCTGGAAAATATGGCAAGCAGAACTCCAGAGATAATATGATTAAAGCATCCTCAAAATCAGAAACTAAACCAAAAAAACAAAACAAAATAAAACAAACAAACAAAAAAAAAAGTTTGGAAGGGATTTACTGATTAATCTGTCATTCCATCACATTTAAAGAAACCAACAAAAATCCAAAATCGAAAACAAAATTCACATACAGACCTAGTTCCCTCTACTTTCAAGCAGCGGAATATTCCTTTGTAACAGCAGTTTTTGCACTGCATTACTAGTGAAAATCTGAGGGCAAAGAATGCTAAGGCCACACATTCGCCATTGCTTCATTGCATTATTGTTCTCTCTACATCCCAAACTCCCCCAGCTTTAAATTAATGGACTTGATTAATCTTTGTTTTAAACCTTTTTAAACCGTCTCCAACAAAGAAAGCAAATCCATTGTGGGTAACTGGCTCTTCTGTGTCCTACTGCCAGATGGTGAGGTATGAAGGTAATGGAAATATTCCTCATTCCTGAATATGGAAACACAAATGGAGTGCAAAAAGCAGAACCTTTTCAGGAATTTTAGATCTTCTCTTTGTGTCCTTCTCAATAGCACTATAACATATTGGGTCAATGGATGACATATACCATATATAGACAAATTGAGAAATTATGAGAAGGAGCCCATCAGCACTTCAGGCTGTTGCAAGTACTGAAAATTATTTCAGTCAAGAACTTAACACAGTAAAATTTAGATTTGCCCCCACTGGATGTCATCATGTGCAGAATGCTCTGGCACTAACAAGATCTTGACTCTCACCATCCAGACAAGTTTAGGGTTTTTTGTTAACCGATTAGCTATTTGACACGGTTGTGCAGAGCACTCTGCTCTTGTGACCAGTGCTTACCCTGGGTAGGCAGGGATGGCCGTGGGAGGTACTGCCCGCACTGCCCCATACACTGTCCTTCCTCGGCCCCTCAGATGGGCGCCCCGAAATGCGGCGGCTGTGGTGGCTGCAGTTGGATAGGGGAAGCCTGGAACTGTAAAGACAGACAAGGTGGAAGGTGAAAAGGATACAAGCTCTGACCCAGAGAACAACCACCTCCTTCAAACAAAGTGACACAACAGCTCCACAGCGGTGAGAATTTGGCATCAATCCTGCAGAGGGACATGCTTATAACCCAGCAAGCATCCCATACATACTTCCTGCTACACCATGGCCTTTGGGGGAAGAAGGGTTGCAGAGAGGTTTGGCATGCAAGAGGTTAATGTTTTGGCATGCCTTACCCACCCCAAACAGGGCTCAAATCCCCCCACCTTTTGACACTGCCATGCAGTCTGGTTAGAGTCTGAGAAGCGCAAGGAGTTACTATCAATACAGCACGCAGTTCTTCCAAAACTGCAGAGGCTCTTTAAAATAATTTGTCAAGAGGCCCTTAAAGTCAATCAACTTACATCAGTCTCTTCCCTCCTTTCCCCTCCCACTCTTTGCCACCCAATCCTCTGTATGTTCATTTTAAAGCCTGAAAGACAAGATAGCCCATATAACAGCAGCAGCAACTTCCCATGAAGTGGCAGTTTACTGAGAGCCCACCTTCATTTAACAAGTATGACCAACAACTGGCACCACATATAGTGATGCCTCTATTATTATGCTATAAACTGAAGTAAACTGGCTCTTGATGAAACTTTGTAAAACCTCAGAGGCATCTGTCACAAACAGATACCGAGTGGGAAGGAGTCCCAGGGCACAAACCCAACGCAGCGTGCATCCAGGTGCATGCCACTAGGGGCCCTGCAGACGCGCGGTTTAGCAGCTTGTATAATATGTACTTTAGGGATTTGTCCATTTGGTTTCTTCAATTTACGAACGGGGAGGGGAGCAAGGGAATGGCCTATTCCTCACACACACCCTCCCCTTGTTCTGCAGCCTCCTTGTCGTTCAGAAGGACCCATTCAGCAGTACAGCAAGACACTGCAGATGAACAAGTTACAGCAGCTGCACTCCATACTTTGGCTCAAGGTAAACTCATTCCCAGTGAGACCCATCCTTTCAAGTATATATTATACAGACTGGAGAGAAGAAGGGTAACAGATCATCGTTAACTCAAGCACAGTGACAATACAGGGGCATTGGGGGCTACTTACTGATTAAAGGAATGTAAGTGTTAATACCCCCCCTTCCTGACAGGGGCACTGCGGCGTCATTGCCCAGCGAGACATCTGCTTGAAAGCTGGATGCTAATTTAATTTTAAAAAAAATGAAAAACAAAAACAAAACCATAAAAAGGTTATAAAGAAACAGCAGATTAAGAACATAAACAAACACCACTGCAGTTAAATGGCAGAAGTGGAAGTGTCTACTTAATCTCTACCTGCATATAACTCAGGGCCGTACACCGCTCCAACCACAGGACTCAACTTCCAACCTGAAACAACAAAGACTGCAGTGAATGCCAAAATCTACACCAAGAGAAGAAACGGGCAGCATGGGTAGGGGGAATGGTCTCTTGCATGTGCTCCAGCTTCACATGCACAGCTCTTTCCAATTTCTGCTTTGCCTCAATCCCCCTTGGTGTAGATGGAGGCCAACTGCCTTTTCCTAATGTCAAGCTCTAGGCGCAGGTCATTGTATTGGAGGGAACAGCAAAACATCAGCTGATCCGAAGCCGGCAGAGGCATTGCTGTGGGAATGCCAACTACCTTATATGCATATTTGCCATGAGCACCATGCGACCTGGCATTCCCTGCAGAAGCCTTGCTGCCAGCTCCTCCCAACTTTCACTGAGAACCCTGCAGATCCAAGCCCTCTCTAAAGCCACCAGCCCAGACTGTCATCTCAGGCAAGTCAATTTACAGCCTTGAATTCTCAAAACACTCTTCTGTCTTGTCTGCTAGAGATCTGCTAAAATGCAACAGTGTCCACATTTTCTCATTAAATGCATTATGAAACTATAATTCATCAAATCAAATCATTCTATTAATCTCACACTTTCTCCACCCTGTTATTTTAGTATTTCTTGCCTTCTTTATGCTGCTTTTCAAGTGAAAGCCTTCAGAGAGAAACGATTTCAATATAATCTGGATAACTGGCAAGAACTGCAAATCATCAAGACAAAACCTACAAGAGAATAGAGCTTAAAGAAGTATGACTATGAGTTGGTACATATTTCCAGTCACATCTAGAAACGTATCTGTCTTTTCCCCCTTCATCTCTCTAATGGGGAAGAAAAGAGGTATAAAGCTAACAATGTGATCTGAGTTGGCTTCCATAAAGCATCCCTTTCAGGAAAGATCTCAGCTGTTCATCAACTAGCAATCACAGAGGCATTTTTATTTCAATAATATTATACCCTTCCTCTGTCTTGGAGCCCTGGTGCACTTGCTGAACTTTTAACACCTCTAACCACTCTAGAAGCCATATGAACAACTATGTGAATTGCAGCCCATCAACACCACCCCTTCACCTGCTGGCACAGTATCAATGACAGATGCAGAGCAGGCTCCCTCTGCAAGTACAGGCACACTGCTGCTGCACTGATCACCTTGATGGCAAAACACTCCAGTGGTGGCAACAAGAGGACTATCAACTCTCAAATTTAATAACAAGTGTACAACCATACTTTCCAGTATGCCTTAAGCCTGGTCTAATATTAAATTCTTTTGCATAGCTTTAAAGCTGGCTTTAAACTGCTGGCTGCAAAAGCAAAACATTCTTTTACGTTATCACTTTCAGAAGTAAGCCAAGTTTTGTTACCAAACAGTTTCATGCGTGACATTTTATGCCCTTGTTTTCAGGACAATATACCATGGATGCATTGCCTTTTGCTACAAAAACTCCTAGTTCCTTCCAGGTACTGTGACCCAGAATTCAGGCCTTTTGTTTGGCCCTGTTTCCCCAGTTCTGTACCCAAAGTAAGATTTACTTGCAGGGGGCCACTCAGCAACTCATCAGCAGAGCAAAATAAAAAATTTTTATCTTCTGAGTTTGGAGTCTTACTTTGTAATCAAAACAGATTCTCACACCAGCAGCTACCTGTATGCAGCTTCCTGCCATGATGAAACTGTTTGGGAACGTTTTCACACCAAAAGGAACTTTGCTGTCTGTTTCAGGACAAAGACTCAGATTCAAGATCTTTATCAAAGCAGCATTCAGTTCTGCTCAGAGAATGCGTTTTTATGCTATATATGAAGTAAAATAACTGCACAGAGAACCACCAAGATATCCCAATTAAACAGGATTCGTCATTAGCCAAACAACTTCGTCTTTCTCTTTTTAGGTTCACATGGAAAATTACTGAACACAGGCGCAGTCTGAAACAAAAAGCAAGCAAACAAGCAGTGCAAAGGCTCTGCTTTGCTGGTTGCTTGGGGACAGCTGTACTTTTATAGATAGAACCTAAACTGAGCTATCTTAAGTTATTAAGCTAATTATGCATTTTAAGTTATGTTTCTGCATTCATATTTAGGTATCTATGTGATGGCAATGAGACACAGGAGTATTGCACATCCCACCATACAGAATCAGCTTGCAGTAATATGGCAGGCAACCCACTGATCCTCAGCACCTTTACCCATTTTGGCCGCATTGGGCATGTCCCTACTTCTCTCTGTCCCCACTTCTCCATCTGGAAAACAGTATTCCTCCACAAGAATTTTAGGGTTATATGGAATGGTATAATGATACAAATTAGAGTATGGGGGGTTTTATTGGTTTCTTTTGGTCCTGAGGAGAGGTCATGACTCTTCCCTTTTGTCTTTCTTCCAACGTTTCAGGTCATCATTAGTACAAACACTGTCTCTTACCATTCGCGTAAGGTGTGACCATCTTCTTATTGGTCATCACTCTCGCAGTGGCATTGTTAACCTAAAAGTAAGAAAGGGGAGGGGGAGGAGAGGGAAGGAAGCACACAGCGTTAGGGAAAATGGTGAAAAGCTCTCAGATACCACACACACACGCGCACACACACTATACTTCTCTGAGCAAAAAAAAATTAAACAGCTAATTTTACATGAATGCAATCTTTAAATTACTTTTAATAGTTGCCATTTAATTATAAAAAGTTACAGCTAAACGTGGCATTTTAAAATTATGCATTAAACAAAAGGCCAACGAGAGTAAAGTGCAGATTCTCCACCACCCTGCCATCCGTAGGCACAGGATTATTTACAGCCCAGTGATCGGAAGGGCAAAACCCTAGATGCTTTGTCCATTTTCTCTTCAAGAGGCAGGAATAATTTCTGCAGCCCAGGGCAGGGAAATTGAACCAGGTGATGCACAAGCTGACTTGTTTCTCAAGCTCACAGCTGGAATTGGGGCCCAGCAGGTCACTGGCAGGACACTTAGATAAGAAAAGGTAGCCTGGAGTCCTTCAGCATTAAATTTGAACTCCCAAGGCTTGAGGAAATCTCTGGAACATCACCAACTGTTTAGATGATCTACATTCACTGATTTACACCCACCATTTTCTGATCTTTTTCCAGGTTATTTTTTTTCCTTGTCACAAGTCTCATGGGACAAAAAGAATACACAGCGGCAGACTGGGATCATTTTTGGGTTTACTGTGCCCTTCACCCTCTTTTCAGAGCTCTGTATAGCTCCAAGCGGTTTGACTGCTCAAGCAAGTGGGGTGTTACTGCAGAAATGGTGCTGATAAAGCAAAGATGGACTAGTTTGGAAGCCAAGTTACTGCAGCCCCGTGTCAGCCTCAAAGCTCTTGCAAGGAGTGTGAAGTCTTTATGTATCATCAATAGTTTATCAAAACCCATGCCAAATGGGAATGGAGGCCAAGGTGAGGAAGAAAAAGAATGGATACGAAAATAGAAGCTGCCTCGGGCCCCTGAGATATATGGATGGTGGGTGTAACAGGGTGGGGAGTCCAGAGCTACATTTTACTCTTGTTTCAGACCCAAAACCATAGAAACATTACACATTTAAAAAAGAAAGAATGGGAAACAACAATGATGAGACTGAGGGCATGCAGTTAAACACACACAGATAATAAAAAGAAAGAAAAAAAAAAAACACACCACAATTGATTCAGAGGGTGGGGAGGAGTGAGGGGATAGGGTCTCACAGACAGTCATTAGATAGAGCAAGTGCCTGAAATCAGCTGCTACAGCAAAGTGCAACACAAGCACTTAAAGGAAAAATTGCCAGAACCAATCAGAAACCACCATCAGCAAAGAGACCAACAGCTGCATGTAACTTAGTAAAGAAATAAACTGGGGAGGGGGCAGAAAGAAAAAGATAGAAAACAAACAGTAACAGCTACAAACAGGTCTCAGATAGAAAGAGCAGCAGAAAGAAGGGGCAAGAGAGAGAGAAGAGGAAATGGGTGCATTAATAAAAACCAGCCAAACTGGAGTTCAGTAACTCTGAGTAAGATGTGCAAGGGGAAATCACCATAAAGTCAGTAATCAAACAGCTCAGACTGCTACAAAACAATATGTACATCCAAAGTCCAGGCGGCATTACTCAACAGCATTGAAAATAAAAGGGGGAGAAGGGGAAGGAGGTGGGTGGGGACAACAAGTCAAATCACATTTCATAGTGTTAATGTGAGATGGCAGATGGATTTTTTCTTTCTTAATTTTTTTTTGTAATTTTAAGAAAAATTTAAAAAAAAAAAAGAAAAAGCTTCTTCTCTAGCACTTTTGTTTCACTTACCGCCAACTCGTACCATCGCCAGCATTGTGTATAGTTACCATGGAAAGAGTGAGTCAAGTGAAGGGCCCTAAACGCTAAACCATCGGAAAGGGAAATAAAAAAAACAA